>JASDQU010508901.1:21604-32253 GCA_032191745.1 Picea mariana | reverse complement strand
ATATTGTCCAAACATATATGGGTCGCAGAGTTGTGGACGCGTCAAGGCCAATAGCAGGATTCACATCGTCCAAAATGTATTTTACACATATATCGGCTACGTTTCCAGCAATAATGACAGTAATAAAAACCCATGTAACAATGTACATATAAGAAACACAATTTATTTACAGTGTTTCTAGATGGGTGAGCTTTCATCTTGGATCATAGTAAATCAATTTACGATAAATTGGGGACCTGTGTTGCAAATGACGTTGCTTGTGACAATCAAGGATGTGAAGCTATTGAAAATGCGGAAGGGTAGAAGTTTGGCAATACAGGAGAGTGGACGGTGTTGGGTCTCCACACAAGGATTAAAATATAGACTACCTTAAGTGCACCAAGTATATCTATGAACATATGGAAGAACTACGTTCAACAATTTCCGATGCAGGTTGGCACTGAATAAGGAATATGGCTAGAACAACTAGCATTGTGTATTTTCAATGTTTGTGCAAATAATTCATGCCACTTATTTTTGTGTGATTTGGAAATTGCTATTGCAAAAGTTCTATCCAACATCAAAAGTGGCGAAATAAGAACGATTTTGAATAGCAACTTAATAGATCACAAAGCTAGTATTACCCAAAATCCAAAAGCAATATGTCAATTGGGTAAAATGTCTTTCAGACATATATCAACTACCTATAGAATAGGAATGAGCATAATAAAAAAGCATCGAACAATCTGCAGATAAGCATTTCATTTGCTTACCAGTGTTTCTAGATGCATGGCCTTCCATCCTAAAGGGGAGGTAGTGAATTTATCATATATCAGTGACCTAGTTTGTGAATTGCATTGCTTGTCACAATGGAAGATGTGAGAGTGCTATGAATGCGAAATTTCCGAAGTATAGCAAACTATGAGGATGTTTGATGCAAATTGTCCACACAAGGCTTGAAAATATAGGGTGTTCAGTACACCAAGTATCACTTTGTGAACCAGATGAGGATTCAAAATAGACTGAGTGAATGCTTCTTTTATTTTCATTTCTTGTGCATAATTCTAGAGTTTCGAGCCTTGGGGTGAGAATTCATGTCGCTTATGGTTTTGCATTTGCAAATTTGGTTGCATAGATGCTTGTGCGATTGGAAGAATGATGTGACCATTGCTTCTTCATAGATGTATAGTGCACAAACGAGATGCTTTGTCTATTTAGCACTTGGTCTATATTCAAATCCTATGCAAATAACAGTTAGATTTGTTCTTCATGCAGTTCCGCAGTTTTGCATCTTGCATCATGTTTGATAGTGTGTGTTTTATGCATAGGACAATTACTTGGTTTATTCAATTTTGCATTAGAATTTGTTTTGCAGTGGTTCTAGATGTGTGGCGTTGTGTACTAGATTGGATACAATCAAATTATGATAAATCAATGACCTATATATCAAATTACATTGCTTGTCACAATCAGGGATGCATAATTGTCGGAAGGGTGAAAGTGTGAAATTGTAGCAATACAGAAATATGAGTGGTGTGTGTTCACTGCACAACAATTAAACATAGGTTTTCTTAGGTAGACCAGGTATAAGTATGGAGATGTTGTAGCATTAGGTGTAGGAATGTATTGCGCAATTTGGAAGTAGCAAAAATTCATGGAACTTATTATTGTGCGATTTTACAGGAGTTGTTGCAAAATCCTTGTCCAACGTCAAAAGAAGCGAAGTAAGAATGCTTTTGAGTAGAAAAGTATCCAAGAAAAATAGATCACAGACCTGAGATTACCTGATAACCGAGAGAAAGATGCGAGTATGTGGAACTATGTTTTACGCATATATCAGTTAGAACATGGAGCAAATTACAGATAAGAAACACATTTTCTTCACATCGCTTCTAGATGCATGTCATTTGGCCCCGGAGCATAGAATTTAATCATAGTGTGTGTTGTATGCATAGTATAGTTACTTGGTTTTATTCAAACTTGCATTGGCATTGGTGGGTTGTTTAAGAAAAACTAGTTGTCTTTTATCAACTCTGTTGCTGGATCAAATCATTGAATGACATATTCTTGATGTGCATCACATATGCGAAAAAATTGAGTGCTTGGTTCATATTTTTCCTTTTTCAACGGTGGAGAAAATTGGACAAGACCTATATTACAATCTTTATATATGGAAAATGACTCAAAGATAAACAGAGACAAAAACAAGATATCATTTTTCGAGATTGTTTTTTTTTTCTTTTTTTAAAGGTTAATTTTAATATATAGATATATATTCCTAGTTGTTGAATGCCATAGTCATAACTTGAACATCATTTGAATGAAAAAAAATTAAAGAGAACAAAAACATGTCTTGATATTCTTGCTACATATTTAGGAAGTTCTTTTTTATGTGTTGGATCAAGAAATTGTGTGGGCCATTCCAAGTAGTTGATATGGAAGATGTTATGGTCATAGAGAAAATAAAATAGCCTAATATTACAATGATTTTTAAAGATGTAATACAATTTTTTTGGCATCAAACAAACAATAAAGATTTAAAAACATTCCTCCGAGTCAACTTTTACATGAATATAACCTAGGTGGAGGAGATACCACTCCATCTCACAACCACTAAAACTAGACCCAATTAACATTGAAATATAAACTATTAATAAACCTACAAAAGTTTTTGTTTTAATGTTTTTAATTAAAATGAAAATATTCATATTGAATTATTATTATTAATTGTTTTGATCATTTATCAATTGAATAATATCTAATTATGATTAAATATTTCAACAATTCAATTTCATAACTTATGTATTTTCTTTTTAAATTGTTACTTTTATTTTAAATTTGGTAAATCATATATTAAAAAATTAATTAAAAATTGTATTTATTATATATGGTCATCTTTATCTAAAATGCATAGAATTTACTATTTTTAAATGAAATTTCAAGTTAAAAATTCTAAGAAAATTGAATTCTAAGTATGGTTAAGATCAAAGTGCTAAAAACATAGTTTTTATGAGCCTCCAAAGGTTTTAAGGGTATCCAAAACCTCAAAAAATTCCTTAAACAACCAACAACTATGTCAACTTTGGATTATTTGCTTGCTCGATCAAATTTAGAAGAGAACGGAATTTTCAAAGCCTTTTTAATAAAGGATATACTTTTCGACTTTTATATTAATGTTAATGTTAGTAAACAATACAATATATATTATATATTGTAATTTTATTTTATTTTAATAAAAAATTAATTTTTAATCATAAAACAAAAAACATATTACATCAATTTTTCAATTTATTTATAAGATAGTTAAATATTATTTTTAATATTTAAAAAAGTATTAATAATAAATTATTAAAAATCTTATAAAATTTAAATAAATTTTTTATAATTCATATAATTACTAAATTGAAAAATAAAATACAATAATCATTATCTTAAATAAAAAATATAATCATTATCTTAAATAAAATATATAATCATTACTTTAAATAAAAACTAAAAGTAAAAAATAAAAAGTTAACAAAATAAAAACAACTACAAAGAGAAAATCGTATAGAATATAAATACTTTAGAAAATGTATTAGAAAGAGAAAATCGTATAGAATATAAATACTTTAGAAAAGTTATTAGAACTTGAGAGCCTATTTCAATAATAATAGGTAATTAAATTAATTTAGTATGCAAGATATATGTTAAGCCATTTTATTAAAGAAAACAATCAATTTTCATGGAAGCAAGAACCACCCCCACATACTATTGCCACTATTGCAATGTCGAAACGGAACAAAAAAAAAAAGTAAGTTAAGATTCTAATAATGTGGCACAATGTGAACGCTTTTTCTTAGTCTCTGTGAAATTGATCTCGAAATTAATCTCGTTCACATTCAAGCCTGACTTTTATAATAATTTTGATTTTGATAGCATCGAGTCGTCTTGAAAGTCACCAATCCAAAGTCTTTCCATGGAAGAAAATAATCAATATTCATCCATCAAACACGTACCATCTCAATATCGGAATCCAAAGTTGATTTCACTGGCATCGAGTGGCCTTGAAAGTTACCAATCATAAATCTTTTTCCAAAAGAAAACAAACAACTTTCTAGCATATGGTCCCCTTGAAAGTTACCCATCATAAATCCTTTTATGAAAGAAAATAATCAATTTTCGTTCACAGATATTTACTCCACACCTAACGATAAAAATTGAAGCCTTTCTTATCGTTTTCAATGTGATCAATGTTATCTTATATATATATATATATATAAGAAAAGATATAAACTTTCGAAATCACGAAAATCATGACAAGTATCATAAAATAACAAAAGAAGAGTTAGATTTCCAATAACCTATCAATATCCCAATTTTCAATGTTTGGTTGGTGAATGAGCATTGGTTCATCACACAATACTTGCCTATGGTGTCTAAAGACTAAAATAATCTTTATTCTAGTTGGCTCTTATATTTTCCTTGATAAGGTGTATCTTCCCATAGTGTGTCCTTTCATAGCATTAAATCCATCACATAGCTCACACCTAAATAAATATCATATCATTGTATTGGTGTATATACCATTTTATGTGTTACTTAATGAAATCATCCCAAATAAGCTTAGACACCTTGTCATTGTGAACCCCAGTGTGAAGTCATGTGTTATGAGCTTTGTCGATTCTTGTCAATATGAGAATTGACATCATATTTAGTTTACATACTTCATATTTTTAATGACACGGTCACAGGTGAGTGCAAGCTAATGGTGGTCTCTCATGATGCATTATTCAAAGTACTTTTACAATGAATTTGAATATGGTGTAACAACATGAAACATAAGAAATTAAATTAGCTTTATGAATATACAAATTTTATTCATAGACATTGTGAATAACTAGGTCAAGTTTGATATTTTATAACAGTGGTATCTTATTTTTCCAACAAAATATAATGTATATGTTTTCATTTGTGCAAGTGGTTGAGTGTCTTAACGATGTAATTTCATTCCAAAAACTTGTATACTTGTAGAAAACTTGTTTTTCTTATGTTGTGTATTTTTTCAAAATTTTTAATATTAATTTTATATATTTTTTAAATTATCGAAGTCAACATATGCTTGAAACTACAACGTCTTTTGTTCGTACAGGCTAAAAGGGTCTTAACATGATCAAAACATTTTTTTTTTTTTCATATCATAGGTATCGATCTCCTTTAGTGCCACATATAACTCATTGGAGAAATGGTTAAGATGATAAAATGTTATAGTAGAAATAAGAGAGGTATGTATTCTAGAATTTTGATAAAGACATATATATAGATGAGTATTCACAAAAATAGAGGTTTTTATGAATTTGCAGACTGAACCACTAGGTTTGTCATCCTGAACATAAATTTGAGCCAACCAAGTCAGCGTACACCTGGTTAATCCCACCCAAAAAAAATGAATTCAAACAAATGGGCACGCGCTCTAGGAGCGCGCATGTGCTTTAGAATGCGTGTGCACTTCTAAAAAAATCATTTCCTTCCTTCTCTGTATTTGTCATCTATCTCCTACATCTACCCCCCCCTCTCTATATCACTCCCACTCTCCCTCTCTACCCCCCCTATATATCTCCCTCTCTCTCCCTCACACTCCTATACATGGTAAGACCTAGACATGGCAAGATTTTGACATCACAAGGCATGTAAAGACCTAGAGCTAGATCTTACCTTGACATGCCTCGAACTCTCACACCTACTCCCTCTCTATGCCCCACCTTCTTCCACTCTCTCTCTCTCTCTTTCCGCCCCTTTTTCCCTCACTCTCCTCTCTCTTCCACTTCTATTCCACCCTTTCTCTCTCTGCTCGTTGTTAGTCTCAGTCTCACTCTCTCTGCACCTGTTTCTCTCTCTATCCCCCCTCTTTGTCTCCCTCTGTATCTGCCCCTTCCTCTCAGTCTCTCTCTACCCCCTTCTATGTCTCCCTCTCTTCTTCCCTTCCTCTCACTATCCCTCTCTCTACGCCATTATCTTTATCCCTCTCATCCCTCTCACACTTTGTCTCTACCTGTCCTCTTTGTCTTGCTCTTTCCGCCCCCCTTCATCCCTCTCATCCCTCTCACACTTTGTCTCTACCTGTCCTCTTTGTCTTGCTCTTTCCGCCCCCCTTCCTCCCTCTCTTCCTCTACCCATTGTTGGGGCGCAAAAATGTCATATTTTAATCCACCTTTCCCTTCATCATTATTCACATTTCAGTGCCCCATTAACCTTTTATGATATCATTTTCATAAATATATTTGGGTTTCACCTTATTATTCTCCACTTTATTCATTTTAGTATTAAAAGGGAATTTGTGATTAAATATTAGAAATTCGACATGTTTTCATATATATATCAAAAATGTGTGAGCTTTGTAATGTGTAGGAATATGTGAAGGATTAATTCAAAAAGACTTCTCGAATACTTCCTCCACCATTTCAATATTTAAGGATATAATTCAAGCCTATTCCAAGGACAAGATCATGGAGATTTAATTGGCATATCTTATCTAAGAATTGTGAGAGATATGTGTGAGGATTTGAAGGGATCATATTTTGTAATAATGGGAAAATAGTTGAGAGAATAGTGGATCTGTAATTATGAGATGGTTATCCTATCTTCAAGGCTCTCATGTATAAAAGAGAGTGCTCTCTCTTCATGAGGGGAGTAGTGATAATTGAGGAATAATTTGGTAGTCAGTCAGTATTCATTGAGTAGTCCTTATGATTTGAAAGAGAAAGAGATTTTTAGCTTTGATTCATAGTTTTGGTTTCCTTTCTTTCACTATTATGTTATGAAGATTGATTTGATTATTGTAATGTAATATTGATTCATTGGTGTGATATCAGATATGTTGTTGTGTCATTCAACTCTTCACATGTTGTATTGCTTTTTCTTCATGTAGTTCTCCATTCCTAGATTAATTTCATTTCAGTCGTGTGTTTCAACTTCCTGCATTATATTAATGATTCAATTTCAGTGGTAGCTTAAACATTAGATTAGATTAGTTATGCTTTAATCCTGCATATACTTTGCGTGTGATTCGTAAGTTTACAAACCTCAGATTGACAAATTAGATAGTTGGGCAAGTACTACAATGCAATTAATTCAACATTAGTTCAGCTGAATGTAACGACTTTCATTCCCTTGTTATGATTTTTGTTCCCTTTACAGGAAGTGTCATTCATTTGAATAGAACAATTGTCGTTCCCTTTACGATTATTGTTTCTTTACAGGTGTTGCATCTCTGGAGGATGAGGTATTGAAAATAGAAGGTAAGAACCTATGTATGAAACAAGTAAAATGATTGCGCCAGCACCTACCTTCGGCTGATGCATAGAGGTTGTTTTTAGGACATCTTTAGAGCCCAAAATTTTGGTGTCAGTGCCGGGGAAGCATGGTGGATTGAGGTATTAGTTTCTTTTTCATTTCAATTCATGCAAGTGTGATCTAGATGTATTGGTAAGGGGTCATAGAAGCTACTTGAGTGGAGACTCCTCATGTTCTCCCTGCCAACTACGTAAGTGTGAAATTCAATTTCTGCAAAGAGTGTTTCAATTCCCGCAAGAGTAATTTCAATTTTTGCAAATAGTGTTTCAATTCCTGCAAGTGTGAATTTCAATTTATGCAAGAGTGTTTAATTTATGGATGTGTGATCTACATGTGTTGGTACTAAGGTTCATAGAATCTACTACAGTGGAGACTCCTCATTGTCCCTACCAACTATCAAGAGAGTTTAATTTCCGCAACTATGAAGAGTAATTGTTTTCTGTTTCAGTAAGAGTGATTTTATTTAAGTTTTCTTCACTTAGATTTCAGTTTTGGGTGCTGTAAGAATCTCTCTAACAAGATGGTCTAACAATGAATTTAAGATTGGAACAACTCACTCAGATCTTAGCAAAAGTCAGGATATCCTCTTCTATGGAAGAGGAGATCTTGACAACAGTCGAAAGCTTATTTACTCCTCCTGAGGCAAACAAAGAATCAACATACGAAGAATCTTGCATATTTAATGAAGAACCATTAGGCGAGCAAGAGGTCGAGGAGGATAGCGAGGAGCTGCAACATGATCTGAGAAAGACAAATTGTGCCTACGAAAGCCCGATCGAACGATGGTTTCAAGTGAGTACTAGGTTAGTTCCTTTTAGTTTTTTTTTTTTTTTTTAATTTATAGCTTCAACCACTAATTTCACACATTCATACATATTTCCGATTGTCATTTGAGAAATTGAAAGATAACATATTATTATTATTGTTGCGTGCATGGCTACATTGGTTATTTGACTAGACGTAGCTAATCACTCATTTTTAATTAGAGTAGTGTAGGTAGGAGTTTTTTTCAAGTTTTTATTTTTATTTATTAGAATAAGTATGCTCTCCTCCACGCTTTGTGCGATCACGAGGATCAAAAAGTAGGATGACTGATTGATTTCAGGAAAATTAATTGACTAACGGAAAATTTCCTAATCTATTTTCCGTCTACAATTTGTTTCCATTTGCTCACAAATTTGTAATAAGTTTGCAAAATCATTTTTTATTTTTTAAGATAAATACATAAATAAGAATTTGTGCTTTTGTCTGGAAATCAAAAACAATAAAATAGTAAGTACGTTAGAAAAAGAATATAAAAAATGAATAAGAAGGTCTGCAATTTATGCAAGATAAAAGGCAGGTGACAAATAATTCTCACGCAATAGCCCTCCCAATATCCAATCTCATTTTTAAACTTTGGCATGGTTTATTTTTGGTTTCCATTCCATGTTTTTGCTCTCGCCCCTTATCCTGTAGATGCCTGGAAATAACCCTGCAAACAAATAAAATATCATGAATTTTAAATGCACAGAAACCACCGCATAAGCTTGATCGAACAAATAAGCAATTTGCAATTTCATGAGAGCCTGGTTCATTGCAAAAACTGGCCCAGTCACAAAGCATGTTTATAAAGCAGTTAGAGAGATTTGTAGAGGTGGTCCAGTTGATTTGGTTTCTCTCTCTGCCTATTTGTCAAGCAAGAAGGGTTCCCAGTCTCTTAAATTGGATCCATATGCTTCAAGTATTCCATGTTCCGTCGTATGTCCGGATTTGGCCTCACGTTTAGCACATCAACATACAGTATGCACGAGCCATAGAATTGGAACGGAAGATCAATATCATAGAGCCCACCATTTCAGTTCTAAATATGAGTGACTACAACGACATGGTTGATAGGATCATGATAAAATATGATGACAATGTTATGCTAAGGGAATTGAAGCAACAAACAAAATTTAAGCTTATTTACAAGGTGGACGAAAATCATGTTAGGATTTTGGATTCAATCATCAAGGAAATCAAAGAAGTTGCTGACACTGTAACATTAAGAAGGACTTTGGTTTTCTTGACTTCTGGCTTAATAACAATGCCATGCATTCAAAAACATTTCTGTCAGAGGTTTCTAGAATAAATCCGATTTGATTGATTTGCGGAAATATTCTTCCATTTTTAATGATCTTATTTCCAAACCATCAGCCTCCATGTCAGGTTTGCTGTAGTCCCAAAAATTGAAAACGATATGCTACCCGTAAATATTGAGTGTGTTTCTAACAGAATGTAGGGATTTCGATTGGAAATGGGGTTGCGAGTTTTCCACGAGGGCACGAGTGTTATCACTAACTGATTGATTGGGATACGTTTGTTGTGGATCTTGTATGGTAAATGGACCAAATCCCTCTGTCTCTGGCCTTTACTCGAAAAATACTCTTTAGTTGCGATCGGTTGCCTGGCAGAAACAATTTTGGGCGAGAAAGATTTCATCTCTTTGGTGTCGGTTTCCTGGCAGAAACAATTTGGGTCCGAGACAGTTGGAAAGGTAAAACTTCTATCCAATTTCTAATAGCCCAAGTAGAAAATACAAATATTGAGTGGCCAAAATCACATCAAAGGTACAGGGCAACATTCACTGGAAAGAAGGATTTATTGAAATCATGGCTGAATAGAATTTCACCAACTATTTCAAGATATATTTCACTTCATTCTATTGTGGCAGACATTGTTTCTTCATTGCTGTACATATTGTCACCACCAGCTTTGAGGCCTGTGGCATCACAACTATTATCAGAAAAGTAACATGAAGAAATAATTGAACTAGTAAACACAATAATTGATTATGCAATAATTTACAAGAAAGCGAAAGTCATGTCGCCAAATGGGACTCAGATACAAGATTCAACATCAGACTCCCTTGGACTTTTCTTTGACGCACCAATCCATGATTTTATCAATTTCAAGGATTATACTCTGAGACATTGTGTTCTTTCATCTGCTATGTGGCAGATCTTGAGTCACGAGCTTGAGAAGCCAAAAATATTGCGTGAAAGAATTTCTAGAACTTCTTATGCAAATGAATTATCTATCTTGCCAAAAGAGGCATCTATCATGGAAGAAGTTGAAGCACATGTAGGCAAAGGAAATCTCAATGTTAGAAGTCCTTGACTACAGGGATGTACCTTATTTCACCTTGTTCCAATCTTTAGACCCGACTTCTCTCTTTCACGCGACATGTGGATTACCTGCACGCGACCTATGGATTACCTGGGCATCAAACAAATGATTGTCGCGATCAAGCGATCAAAACCTCAGTGAAATGTGGCCCGAAGTTACAACTAATGGAAGCATCAATAATCGGCCTG
>JASDQU010508900.1:90513-112317 GCA_032191745.1 Picea mariana | reverse complement strand
TTGAAAGATTGGTTGTCATTGATGTCAACCCTTGAACAAAAGGTTAACAAGTTGCATGTCAAAGTAAAGAAGTTGTAAACATAAGATAACAAGTTGCATGTCAGTTGCATGGTAAATAAGTTGTAAACATGAAGTTAACAAGTTGCATGTCAAAGTAAAGAAGTTGTAAACAAAAAAAAACAAGATGCATGTCAGTTGCATGGTAAAGAAGTTGTAATCAAGAAGTTAACAAGTTGCATGTCAAAGTAAAGTGGCTGCAAACAAAAGTTAACAAGTTGCATGAGAAGTTAATAAGTTGCATCAGAATTTAACAAGTTGCATGTCAGTTACATGTGCATGAAAGTTGCATGACATCGTGGGATCCTCATTAAAATGCATGTTAGAGTCAATTTTGATATTACCTTTGTGAAGACTAATTGGAAAATCTAAAGTAGTGAGTCGTATCCAACAAATTCCAAGTGAGGGAAGAAGCTTGCAGGAGTTGAGCGTACTGAGAAGAAGTTATAGAAAGAGGTTATTTGCGCATATCTGTGGGATTCAGGAGGAAACACGCGAACATCTGTTGGTTTCAGGAGGAAAAGTGCAGATACCCGTGAGCAGACATAGTATAAAGTCATAGACATGTGAGCGGAATTTGTTGAAGATTAGAGATCAAGAACCCAGGTCAGCTTCAAGGTGAAGGTATGTCTTTTTGAGTGTGTTAGGGAGTTATTCTTAATAAATTAGGAACATTTATGTCTGAGTGATTCATAATCATTTGATTTGGAGAATTATGTTGTGTATTTTTTCATGAGGAATATGTGGTCGCAGTCTTGATGAGATATTGATATCAGTAGTAGAAACAGAGGTATCTGAAAGAACAACAACAATAGGTTATCAATTACAACAACATCAGTACTGACAGAGTGGTCTACATTTATATTTCAGGGTGGTTGGACGGAGTAAGGAAAGGGGGTTGTAACCTCCTTTTGGTTGAAGCCAGTAAATTTTGGAGTTGGAACTTCCCTCATGTTGCAGCCTGTAAATAGGGGGTTGGAGCCTCCTTCCAGTTGTAGCTAGAGAAATAGGAAGTTGGTTCTTCTGATGAATGTACTCTTTGATAATTAATAAAATCATTTTGTGGATTTTTCCCGCATTGGATTTCCACGTACAAATTTTGGTGTTGTGTGTTTATGTGTTGTTTATCCATTGAATTATGGTTTTGATGATATATTGAATGTTGATGATAAACTATTGAATATCATTGAATATTTTATATTGTGGTTAAAGAAAGCAAACTGCTCATACTGATTCACCCCCCTCTCAGTATTCCAACAAATTGGTATCATAGCAGGTCCTTCATGAAAAAGTCTAACCACTGGAAGGAGATCATGGAATACACTAAGAATGGAGCACCAAGGCTTGATGGGAAGAAATACACCTTTTGGAATAAAAGGATGAAAAACTTTTTATAATCACATGGATTTGATATTTGGAAATCAGTAGTAGATGGGTATACAACACCAGCCACTCCCCCAACTGACAAAGATGGAAAGAAACTCAGCAAAAAAAACTCAAAGGATAAAGGTATTATTTTGAGAAGTCTAGTTGATTCAGTATTTGTCAAGGTTATGCATTGTGAAAGTGCAAAGGATCTATGGGATAAACTCAAAAATATATTGTTGGACATATTGTCATTGATGTCAACAACCCTGATGCACATGAAGCTCTGAAGGGAAAGAACAGTGTAGAAACAAGATCGTGATCGAAATCCCCACAAGACAAACCAAGACCATTGGATACGCAAGCGCCAGATCTACAGCAGGGATTAACTATGGAGCACGAAGGGAGGGTTAAACTACACACTATTTCCAATCCCGCAATTAGTCTAGATCATCAGATATCATTGATTCAAAGATTGACGACTATGGTTGACCCACCAAAAATCGTACAACTTCAATTGCAAAGTTTGGGTGACGAACTAAACCACACGCAAGTTACGGTTCCCCAATCCACATCGACTGTTGGATCAAATTAAGTGGAAGGATAGGATAAGAAAAGATGAATATCGTTCGATATGAAGTCCCGAAGTAATTGAGGACCCTCTGATCTATTCAGAGCACGCCAAGGTAGCAGTGGTCAACTTCGACACTAACCACTTCAGGAGAAAAGGGTTGAGAACAAGTAATATCACCCGAAGGCCGAATTATTGATGTAAATGTGAACCGTCCGATATGAAGAACACTTCGGGAGATATCAAGATTGTCATATTATGTTTAGTGGAAGGACAGAGTAAGACACAAATGTACTGAAATAGACGTTAGTCATTTGATCTAAGGAAACACTTCAGGAGATATCCTAACTTGGATCAAGGAAAGTAGAAGGATAGGATAAGTAAGGCCAAAGGCCCGAGATCCCAAATAGTCGAATTCCTGATAGTCATTGTATAGTGTTATGCCATTTCAGATTAAATAATGACCATCGGATAAAGTAAAGTTACTCAAGGGTTACACTTCGAGGAATCTCACTTCGGGAGAATTGTGAAGTGGAGAAATCGAATTACCCAAAGTCTCGAAGGCTGAAGTCCCGAAGTGGACATGATTCGCTCGATCATAGGAACACTTTGGGAAGTATCTTGACCATTAGATCAAGGAGAAGAACATGTGCCACATAAGGAGATCTACGTTAGCAAAGACACACGGTGTAATTATATGATGAAAAGTGTCAAGGTCTCATAGGTACTTTAGGCATACATAAGCCACAAATCTAAGTGACATGTGGCAGCCACTCAATCAGTGCCATGTCAACATGTGACATCAGCAAGTTACGTCACTCTGAGAGTTTTCACTTCGGGAGTTTCACCACCAACAAACACCCGAAGTCTCGAAGGCTGAAGTTCTGAAGTGGACATGAGTCATTCGATCTGAAGAACACTTTGGGATGGTTCTTGACCTTTGATCAACCACAATGGAAGGATAACGTAAGTGGAAGTGTCAACTGAAAACAAAAGGTTTCCACTACTTTATGACTTATTTGGAAGGTGATCAATCCAGACGAAATTGGAGAAACGATTATCCGAGCCCCCGAAGCCCCGAACTCCCGAAATAAACGTGAAGCGTTCACTCACATGTAGATTAATTCATGATCGTCAATTTGTTTGAAACCTATGGACAAGTCAGGATCCTTCGACTAACGAAAGAATGAATGTTGATTGTCTGATTTGTTTCGGTGGAATCTAATTTGAAAGATTTGAAAGGTTGCAAAGGTTTGACGTCCCGAAGGACGAAGTACCAAAGAACACAGTCCTAACACTGGACATACAGGGGATAAAAGGAAAAGGGAGAAAGAAGAGACAATTCTTAAATTAATAAGCCCATGGTTTTGTGTCTGTGGTCACATGTAAATGGGTTGGAGAAAGTGCCTCTACAGAAATTGGTTTCTGCAATATTTGTAAAGATATGGAATCGAGTTAA
Organism: Picea mariana; assembly: GCA_032191745.1. NCBI lineage: Eukaryota > Viridiplantae > Streptophyta > Pinopsida > Pinales > Pinaceae > Picea > Picea mariana. The sequence goes on along the minus strand of JASDQU010508900.1, from coordinate 108,865 downwards.
AAAACAATCGATCCATACCTGTGATCAACTTATGAAAAAAAATCATATTGTTGTTAAAATGATGCATGGTTATGAAAACTCATGTCAATGGTTGTGCTACTAAAGACAAGGGTTATGTAATATTAAATGAACAAACATGTTGTTTATGAAGAGTTGTGTTGAAAAGTTTAAAGGCTTATAAATATGCTGAGATGTGAATTAGAAAGTGTGTCTGTCAATGTCTTATTAAAGATTAAGAACAAAAGGAGACAAAGCAACAATTATGCAATCCAATGTTTGAAATATAATACCTTTATTGGACTGCAACAGATACATTGAATATTAAATGACAAAAGCATAGAGAGGAGCAGCCAAGACATGATACATAAGTTATCCAGATTCAAAACTTAAGGGTGGTTGGGAGGTGCAAGGGAAGGTTGGAGCCTGCAGGGGAGTAGGTGCTTCCTGGTCAGTTGTAGTTGACTAAATAGGGGGTTGTAACCTCCTACTAGTTGGTGCTGATGAACAAGGGTGTGGGTGCATCCTTATCAGTGGGTGTTGATCTAAGAGGAAGAACATTTTCCTTCTATGTAAATTGTAAAACATAATTTTTCAGTTAATAGAAAATTTCTTGTGGTTTTCCCAATTGGGTTCCATGATAAAATATTGTGTTAAAATATTGATTGCATTAATAAAAGAAAATTTGATAAAATTATTGTGTCACTAATCCCCCCCCCTTCTCAGTGACAAGATCTAGTCCTTCAATTGGTATCAAAACAAGTCTCTTCACTAAAGGTTTAAATCACTTGAAGAGAAATATACATCAGGATGGATAAACAGTTGAAGATGTCATTAAAAGTCCCCTTATTTGATGATGAAGACTATGTTTTCTTGAGTGTTAGAATGGAGATCTATCTGATGTCCATTGGATTGGAAGTATGGACATTAGTTGAAAAAGGATATGATGTTCCAAAATTCACTCCCACAAAAGAAGAAGACACGAAGAAATTTTGGGAAAATGCAAAGGCTTTAAACACACTACAAGATGGACTGAGTAAGAAGATCCTTGCTAAAGTACTAAACTATAAAATTACAAAACAACTCTGGGATAAATTGGAAAGTATTTATGTAGGAGATTCCAAGGTAAAGACAACCAAACTTCAATCTCTCAAAGTACAATATGAAGATCTAAAAATGAAGGATGAAGAAAATATCTCAGAGTACTTCGAAAGAGTTGATAATATTATTAATGCAATCAGAGGTTTGGGAGTAGAAGTGTCAGACAATGAGTTAGTTGAAAAGATACTAAGAAAACTTCCCGAGCTGTATAATCCTAAAGTGTCCACTCTTGAAGATCGATAAAATCTAGATCAACTCACCATGGATGAATTTTATGGAATCCTCACAGCCTATGAGTTAAAATTAGGTCATGAGAGCCTCCCAAAAGGAGAGGCATATTTCAAGGAGCTCAAGAAAAAAAAACATCAGAAGCAAAAAACTCAACCCAACCATCATGAAGAATCTGATGTAGAAGAAGCCAATTTTATTTAAAAACTTCAGAAAGAATCAGGGAGGTATAAAGGCAAGCTACCTTTCAATTTTTTTTAATTATGGCAAGGTTGGCCACTTCGCATCCAAGTTTCCCTATATGAGGGAGGAACCTGAAGATGAAGAAGACACAAATAAACAATACAAGAAGAAGGGAAAACCCAACTACAAGAAAATGTTTTACAAAGGGAAAAATAATTTTTACTCAAAAGAAGAAAACAACAGTTCATTAGAGTCTAGTGACAATGATGATGATGAAGTCATTTTTCTAGGTATTGAAGAGCCTAATGAGATATAATAAATTGAGCATGAGGAAGAGTTAGAAGATGAAGCAGAGGTTAATATGGAAGAAGAACTTCTTAGTGCCTTGTATGAATTAGGAAGATACAAAAATAGATATAGACAGCTGAAAAGTTTTGTAGTTGAACAAAAGGAAAAACATGAACATAAAGAAAAAGAGATGGAGAAACTCATGAGCAACCTGAAAACCCAAATCCTAGAAGAAAATAAGATGGAAGAATTTCTTGAAAAGTCTCTTAAAGAGAAACAAATAACCTGTGAAAGAATGGAGGCAAAATTAGTTCACCTAAGAAAAGAACTTGATGCAAAACCTATTCAAACAAGATATGAAAATAGCTCTAAAATCTTAGAAAAGATTATTATCACAAAAAGAGATTCAAGTAACAAAAATGGAGTAGGTTATTCTCAAGAATAAAACCAAGTTAACTCAAAATCTTATGCAACTTCTCTCCTCAGTACATTCAAGAAGAAAGATGAAGAAAATACAAGTAATGATCATAACTCCAGAGGACTACTTCCACCTATCAAGAAGGAATATAAGACAACACCAAAGAAGTTTTATCAAAACAGGTATCCTCAATTTTTCTTTGGTTATTTCTTTGCATGCTCTAATTTTGGACACAAGGCTGTGAATTGTAGTGCATATGGAAGAAAAAACTTGAGGGTTAAGAACTATAACCTTAAAGATAATCAAACAATAAATCAAGTTAAAAGTATAAATTATAACTCCTTTGCACCTCTGCAAGAAGGGAACCTAGAATGATTCATATGTCATAATTATGGTCTAAATCCAGTAGTTGCAGATTAATGGAAGTCTCAGAAAAACCAAAGTTCATTAGAGAGCAAAAGAAGTTTTGGAAACAAAAAAACATCAAAAGAGGAATGTCTTATTGCCTTGAAAGACCAAGATAAAGAATATCTCTGGTATGTTGACAGTGGGTGCTCAAAACATATGACAAGAAACAAGGACAATTTTTTGAACTTGAAGAAACAAAAGGGTAAAGTTACATTTGGTGACAATGCTTCAGGAAACATACTTGGGAAATGCACTGTGAGTTTGGGAAAAGATATAGCCAAGGATGTGTTGCTTGTTGAAAAATTGAAACCTAGCCTATTAAGTGTCAGCCAAACCTTTGATTAGGGGAACATTTGCATCTTTAATTCCCAGAAATGTGAGATTAGGAGAGAGGACTCAGGAAAATTGGTTGGTACTGCTCCTAGAACTCCAGTGAATGTATATATACTAAATAAAAAATTGGATGAGGAGTTTCATGTAAATTTAGTAGATGAAATTTGGCTATGGCATAGAAAGTTGGGGCATATTAACTTTGACAATTTATTAAACGTCAACAATCTTGGGGCAGTAAGAAACTTGCCAAAGATCACAAAGCCCTCAAATCCTACGTGTAGAGATTGTCAACTAGGGAAGCAAATTAGCATAAGGTTCAAAACAAAATAATACTCAACCTCAAAACCTTTGGAGCATGTTCACACCGATGTATGTGGACCTACAAGGACCAAGAGTTTGCAAGGAGAGTCCTACTTTATGTTGTTCATTGATGATTTTACTAGCATGTCTTGGATATGTTTTCTCAAGGAAAAATCAGAAGCACTTAACAAATTCAAATATTCTAAAATCCTTGTTGAAAATGAAACAGAGACAAAAATCAAATGTCTTAGATCATAAAATGGTGGTGATTTCACCTCAAAAGAGTTGGACCTCTTTTGTGAAACTCATGGAATAAAAATACAATTCTCTGCTGCCAGAACACCTCAGCAAAATGGGATTGCTGAGAGAAGGAATAGAACAGTCCAGGAGGTTGCAAGGACTATGCTCAATTAAGCAAGATTATCTGATGGATATTGGAGGGAAGATGTAGGCACATCAATATACATATTAAACAGAGGCTAGCTCAAGATTAATAGTAATAAGACTCCTTATGAACTATGGTTTGGAAGAGCTCCTTCGGTAAAATACTTCAAGGTCTTTGGAAATAAGTGTTACATCAAAAGGATTGATGAGAATCTTGGAAAATTTGATGCTATATGTGATGAAGGTATCTTTCTTGGATATGCTTCTACCAAGAAAGCATACAGATGCTACAATCCTAGATTACATAATATTTTTGAGAGTGCAGATGTTAAAGTGGATGATTTAAGGATCAAACATCAAGATACCATACTTGACAATGAATATGAAGATGATGATGAGTCAGTTGGTACATAAGAAGAAGAAGTAGAAGAGAAAAAAGAAGAAAATGAAGATATACAAGATAATGATATGGATACCAATGAATATGAGGAAGATATTCAAGAAGAAGAGATAAGAGAAAAATCCACAAGAATCGACACAAAGACACCCTCAAGAATAACTCAAAAGAATCATCCTGAAGAACTGATTATTGGAAATAAAAGCAATGGAGTGAAGACAAGAAGAAAATTGTTGTATCAGACATAAATAACACTTTTGTCAGATATTGAGCCCAGCTCAATCGAAGAGGCATGCAAAGATGAGAATTGGGTCAATGCTATGAATGAAGAATTGGACCAAATTGAAAAAAATCAAACTTGGGAACTGGTTCCAAGACCAAAAAATAAGAATGTCATTGGAACTAAATGGGTGTATAAAAACAAAGTGAATGAGAATGGGCAAGTAATCAGGAACAAATCCAGATTGGTATGTAAAGGGTATGCTCATGTTGAAGGGGTAGACTTTGAAGAAACCTTTGCACCTGTGGCCATATTAGAGGCAATTAGGATGTTCTTTGCCTTTGCCAGCTACAAAAAATTGAAAGTATACCAGATGGATGTCAAGTTAGCATTTCTCAATGGAAACTTATAAGAGGAAGTTTATATTGAGAAACCAAAAGGATTTCAATTAACTAACAAAGGAGACTATGTCTGTCAACTAAACAAAACACTCTATGGGCTAAAACAAGCACCCAGAGCATGTGATGATGAAAAAATGAGTAAGGACTTTGCTAGGAGGATGCAACAAGAATTTGAGATTTCCTTGCTTGGTGAACTGAATTTATTTATAGGATTACAAATAGTACAGTCCAAAAGGGGATTATTTATCCAACAGTCCAAGTATGTTAAAGATATGCTTAGTAAATTCCATTTAGAAGATTGCAAACATGTTTGTACACCTATGACAGTTGGATGCAAACTAACAAAGGAATATGAGTCCAAATCTGTAGATCCAAAACACTACATATCAATGATTGGGAGTTTACTCTATGTAACAACTTCTAGACCTGATGTCAAGTAAGTTGTTGGAATGGTGGCTAGATTCCAAGATACACCAAAAGAGAGCCATGTTCAAGATATGAAAAGAATATTTAGATATTTAAAAGGAACCATAGATCTTGGTTTGTGGTACCCTAGCAAGGATTCATTCTCTTTAAAGGCTTATTCAGATGTAGATTGGGAAGGTTTTGTAGATGACAGTAAAAGTACAAGTGGAGGAGCATTGTTCTTGGGAGAACCATTGGTAACTTGGATAAGCAAGAAACAATCATCAATTTCTCTGTCTAACACTGAAGCTGAGTATATTACAGTAGGAGAATGTTGCACACAAGTAGAATGGATGAAAAAAACCTTACAAGACATCAAAATAATGTTTGAAGAACCCACTATTATCTACTATGATAATACAAGTGTTATAAGTCTCTCCAAGAACCCTGTCCAACACTTCAAATCATGAATGTTATCAAAATTGTCATCCTCATATATAGGAGCAAAGATGTCCTGGATCAATCTATTTGTCTCATCATCTAGCTCAACAATATTATTGGTGTCATCTTCTAACTCCATAGAATTAACTTGATCATGATGATCTTCAATATCCATACGATCATGTTCCTCATCATGTACAATAATATTTCTACTACTAGTAGGCACTGCATATTTATCTGGAGGCACATGCCTAAAAGGATTTTTCTTTATAATTACAAACATCAATCAACAAAATTAGTGTAGATAAAAAATATTAAAACAAAAGAAATTTTTATAAGCACAATCAATAAAAAACATACAATATATAATAATAATGAATAACTTACCATGGGGCGATATGAGAACTCCCCTTTAACGTGCCCATATCTCCAACAATATTTCTTAACTATGTTAAATATAAGTCTTCTTTTGTTAAAACCCCTGCATTTATTGCAAGGGAATTCAAATTTTGCATTACCCTTTGCCTCCAATGACGCTTTTAACCTAGCAATATTCCTTTCATTTTCTTCATGATGTGTAATGTTGTTATTATTATTTGGCACCATTAGGATTTCCTATTACACAAAAAAACACAAAATATGCAATATAGGTACAATATACAAATATTTTCTTAGAATAAAAATGTCATTGAATATTGACCCCATTTGTACGTTTGGAGTTAATTAAGCCATATTTGTCATTGATTTACTAAATTTTTGTTAGAGTACTAGTCAATAGTTACTCAAGAGATCACAATTAACCATATAAATATATACATTTTTACCACATAAGCTTCAAAGCTTCACTATAAGAAAGTAAGAAAATAATTAAACAATTATAAATGAAAAGTAGGCCAATATAAGCAATTGAGTAGACATGTTCATACCTATTTCCTAGAGAAATTAAACTTTTTTCCCCACAAAAAATAGGCCCTAAGATGGGTTATGTCACGAGTATTTAAAATGAGACAAAGAGATATTAAATATTTATAATTTAACCTTCTGAGTATGTTCAAAATACAAGCTATATAAATCAAGAATTCGATGTGAAACAAGGCACTGGTCATAGAAAAGAGATTATTACTTGCATTGAATAATGACCAGAAAATTAAGCTTTTATAGATATCGCAACTACAAAATAATTGTCGAAATATGTAACTTTTGTCGCACTTCCAAAGATACTTGACCACATAAAAGGTGACTAAGTCAATGAACATTAAAAACTTTCAAACGACTATTTGGTTTTTTTAAAGACCCACAAACGTCATTGATATATTGACGAAGGGTTAAACTTCCGATGATCGTTAACCATGTAAAACCTAAATAAGTGAAAGTACAACATCATCGGTGTATCGATGAACATTTTCATTTTAGTCGGCATATGGACCAACATTTGTATTTTCATCAATATAGTGATGGTAATTTGAACTATCATCTATAGATCGATGAAATATCAAACTAGTGTCGTTATATCGACGACCATACCTTGGTGAAAAAGACTCCAACTTTTGTCAAATATGGGCTCCCTAACATCACAATAGCCCCGTATGATGACTTGCATCGAAAGTACAACGAACATCAAGGAGTGCCAAAAAAAATATTGAAATTGTAGTAATTTGCAATGGTATGATTAATTTAACTCATATAGTCATAATATTTTGTCGAATTTTGACCCCATATGTACTACTGTCTAGACATCTCATCCATTCGGGCTTCATGAGAATCTTTGACTGGATCAGAAGGACTGCAATCTTCTTTAACTTTCTTTCTTTCTATCTGATATGGATTTTGCTTTGTTTTTTCTATTGCAATCATATTCCCTTCAATATATGTTGCATCATCCTACATTATCAATAGATTTGGATCCCTCCTTTCTCTTAATAGTATGGAAAAGTTTGTGTCAAAATTATCAACATATGTGACCTTATCATCTCGATGCAAGAGATTTATGTCTCTAGGAATCTTGTTTTACAGTTTGTTAAATCTTCTATTAAAGTCAACAAAAGATTCATTTGTTTTCTTCTCGAGAGAGCTAAATTCAGTGAGGTAATATAGGTTATCTCTCTTTTCTCCCCATTGTTTCATGAATATAGACTTAAGATTCTGCCAACTATCTATCAAATCTATAGGAAGTTACCAAAACCATTTTCATACATCTCCCTCCAAAGTTTGAACAAAAATTCTCATGAAGACATCGCCATGCTCCACGAACAGGTTGTTAGTAAAATCCTAGAAGGCCACTAGGTGTTCTTCAACAGATAGAGTTGGTTTTCCATTATTTTTGGGTAAGAGTTTCAAATAGTTTATGGGGAGGCCATGAATCTTCACAGGGAGATTCAATGGGTCAAATATGGCAATGACCCAAGGGTTTAAAGGTGGTGGGGGGGGGCTAATTTCCCCGAAATATTCCTCCTCCAAGGTTAGCCATAGGAATTTGCACGATACAATTATGAGCTTTAACATATGGAGGGTTAAGAGGGATTTTCAGAAAGGGTTTTAGAGAAGAGCTTGGTTCTTGACGTAATCATAGGGGTGAATTATGTATATTTATTAGGGTTTCGAAAGGTATCTTGGTAGCAAAAGTAGAATAAATAGGTATATCAATTAGCTCAACATATTCACTACCTCTACAAACAACAAAAGGAGATGTTTCCAAATTAGGGTTACCTGAAGATGAGGAGATTTGATGTTCTCTGAGATTTTTCTAGGTCGCAAGCTTCTCTAGATCTGATTATACTGGAGTACACTCGGGATATAGGTTACTTGTGGTGAATCTTCTATTATATGCCACATTTTTAATCTATGGAGTTGCCAAGTGAAATAATCAATAGCCAAGTGCTTGAAACTAATTCACCTTCAATTATTAGAACTTGCAATGTCGTATCCCTAGGGAAATATATCTTCAAATTGTGTTCCCCGACAACATCGTAATTTCATATGTTGTCCCTCGAGATGTTCCAGGCTATCAGTGGAATGATGTTGAGGCATATCGGGATCTAAGACTCAGAATGAGCCTTAAATCCATACTTGTAACATCAAAATTTATGAAAAAATGTGGGTAAGTTTTTCTTTCTCTCTTATAGAACTCTCGACCCTCAAAAAATTTCATCCTAGATGTTAAAACATTCATCCCCAAGAGGCATTTCACCACAAGTGTTTCAGACAATTGAGTTTAAAGATGGTGAGTTGATGGATTTAGAAGAAATACACAATAAACATGCCAAACAACTTTAAGGTGGATCTCATAGTCTATGGAAAGAACAATGTCCTGAGCAATTAAGAACCCAACAATTCTAACAGTTGTATCAAATCATTAAATCATGTGTCAATATTTAAATCCATGGAGGTACCCTTTTCATATCATTAAACATATGAAAAAATAACAAGAAGTGGTCATACATTCATAGGAAATCACTTTAGTATCATAAGCTATACAACACATTGTTACACTAAAAATGTCATAAAACTTGTTGCTCAAGATTTTATTAATGGTGATCCAGTACAAGAAGTCAAAATGATATGGTGGTTTTACAAGAACACATGCAAAAAAAGCACATACTAAAACATAAAACAGGGATGAATCTATTAAAACATGCAACATTAACAATCTATCTGTGTCTAAGGGGATCTTGATCAAACAACTATGGTCATAAGATACTCTTAAAATCCCCACAATGTCCATCCAAAAAATGAGTTCGTTATGTTGATTTATAGATTAATCTTCTTGAGAGAAAACCATTAGTTTGAACCAATATTGCTTCTTGAAACTGAAAAATTGCTTGTCAGAATCTTGATAGCATCTCTGGTTTCATAACCACTTTTATCTTTCTAACTGATTTTTACCTAAATTCACTGGGTAAAAATATACTTTTACCCCCAAAGTTGGCATGTTTCTATCAGGTGAGGTGTGTTCTCCTCATCCCATTGAGCCCTGATTTGGACTTTCTTAGATGGCTCAATGTGACCTTTGTCTGCAGAGATGGACCAATTCAACCATGGAATGATTTGGATCATTGGATGGATAGAAGAAAGTTTAACTTCTTCTTCTTATCCCCCACCATTCATCAGTGCAAAGTATCAATGACCAGTGCCTTAAATCTGCTTCCTTTAGTTGATTCTTCAAGTTGGCCAATTGATACAACTACACGTTATGGTAGATTTTTGAATGCCCCTATGCTCTTAAGATTGAGCTAATGATACCTAATATGGACATTCCTTCTTTAGTGAAATGTTGAACACACTCTCTAGGTGTTTTTATTCAGGATGACTGGTCAGTGGTTATCTTCTCCCTTGGGAAGGGGCCGTATAGATGGGTCATCTTCTGTGACACTCATCATCAACATAACCTCTTTTTAGAATCTTGACTATTTTTAGGTTGGTTTCTTCTCTGTTCTTTTGATTTCCTCATGAAGGAGCTTTACATGTGTATATGAAGACACCTTATGGGAAGAAATTATTTTTCACACTTGGTATGATCTATTGAGATCTGGGGCAAGCATGAGTGGACATGTCGAAACAATGATCATTGTCATTTGTAAACTACAGGTAGTGATATGATGATGGGTGAAAGAATGTGAACGTTATGCTAGATATCTTGTTATGCATCAAACATTTTTGAAACGATTTAACATACTATCAGTAAATCCTCCACTCGCCTAAGATGATCTTCCTTGTGCCCCTATTTAAAACACATGCCCTTTTCCCAATGATTCAGAGACTTTAAAAAATTTGGGAAAAAATGAAAGAATTTGGATGATGTTATGATGACATCACCTCATACCTGTGGATATGTGGTAGCTTAATATTGGTCCACATCATGCTGAAGTGTCCTCTAGGCTCACTCCACGTGTAGCTGTGTTGCGTATGGTTTCTCGAGTCCAAGTGGGCCCTATCTGTACAGGTGGTGATTTTTTACGAGTTAAAAATATGCATCGTTAATGTGTCGGGTTGTCATCATACTCCTTGATGTCTATATGGACTGTTTTTTTGGATCCATGTGGCACTCAGTGAATGGACAAATATGTGTTGAGTTGGAGGATATGTAACTCGATGGTATTAGAATACCATTGTCACGACCCTAGGAGAGTGGTTTTACTTTTTGTATCCCTCCATGCGACACCATCCATCCTTCAACACGTGGCTCTTCAAAATGGTCATCACACCCCAACAACACACTAACTTTTGTACATTCTTTCGATGCGACATGCATCCTCAAATGTGGATCAGACTCGCTTGGGACCATTAGATAATTGGGTCCACATCTTCACCAACACTCAATCTTTAAGCCTTGGTCTCATGATAAAACTCATTTTTAAGGGGGATTGTACCTACTTAGAGCTCACTACCATGCCCCCATTTTTGAGTTCCACTGCTTTGTAGTAGTAGGGACTTTCGCGGCTTGTTAGTGGAGAAAAAGATGTAAAACGGGTGGTCATTTAATGTCACTTAGTTAGAATATGTCATGTTTTTAAAGTGACATTAGGGAAGTAAAATAAAATTAGATTAATAAGTTACTTAACCATTATTAAAGTGATTTTTAATCTTAAAGTGAAAATTGGAGGGGAAATAAGGGTTATATTTGATTTAGTCAAAAAGGAGAAATTCTAGAAGTTACATTTTATTTGGTCAAAAAGGGGAAAGTTCTAGAATGCATGGAAAACGGATAAAAGGAGGGGTAGAGCCTCACTTTGGGATTATTATTTGGTTGATTTCTTGTATGGTGCTCTTGGAGCCATTGTTTCATTAGGTTTTATAAAAACCCTTTCATTGTTGGTCTTGTTTCGGTGGTGCAATATCCACCCTAGCTAGACAAGGAGGAGGATACATCCAAGATCTTCATTGGAGCTTCATCTTAGTTTTGTTTTCAATTTTGGGTTGTAGTGATTTTCTTGGAGAGGTTGTGGTACTTGGAGGGTTTGATCTCATATTTTGAGGAGGCCATGGCATGATTCCAGGTTTTGGGCTTCTATTGTGTTTTTTCCATTAATGTATTGCAGTTTCCATAACAACCATTGGATTTTTGTATTCATATCTTCATTCATAATTAAATACCATCTATTGTCCCTTCTATTTCTGTTGTATTTGTATTACATGCAATATGTTTAACAAAATGTCTATTAGTAGAATACATGCAAATAGTTTGTGAAATTTTTCCATCCAGATTAAAGCATCAAAACATCTATTGCATAGAAGGACATAATATCTCATCCATTTTATTGGGGATATTACAAGCTCTAACTCTTTTTGTGCTCTCGATAAGCACACATGCACTCGGAACTTAGCTTTGGGCCCTTGGGGATTAATTTTTCGTTGTTAATTATTTTAAGGAGCTCGATTATATGCTATCCCCTTTCGATCCATAGGTTATATAAGCACACCATTAGCCTCTTTCTTCCAGGTTTCAGCCTGATAATTTCAATGATTGTGTGTGCTAATGATTGGTTCAAAATGAGTACTAACAGGTGCTATGATTGGAAATTTTTTACCCTTAAAAGTGTCATTTGATGTCTCAAATTGGATCTGGAAGGTTCCTAACCCATATCTACAAATTGGGGCTTGCCAATTTTTCCACCTAGAAAGTACTAAGATAGATGAAAAAATATATAACGATACATTTTGAATCATCTAGGCCTTTCAATATTGGTAGTTTTTTATAAGGTATTAACCATACATTCAAGGGTTGTTTGTCAATGTGACAATAATGTCCAAAGATTTGTAGCAACCAAAGTAAAGTAACAGTGTAATTGCATTGGACTAGTATGGATTTTCAATATTATTTTCATTAAATGAATATATAGATGTTATGCCATACAAGGACTATAGAGAGACTTTTATTTAGATAGAAGCAAGAGATTGAAACCTAGATTACACTGGTCATAAAACAATGAAAGGATAGAAATGATAAAATGGAAGTGTTAAGTCAAATTTGTAAAACATCACAACATGCAATACATAACAAGAAGATGTAGGTGGACCACTGGTGAAAAGTAAAACAATATATTTTATTATGAAATCTCATCTTTGTAAGTAATCGACTATAATCATCAATATGCAACCCTAGAAAGTATTTTAAGGAGTTTCAAAGGAAATGTCCAATTGTTAAAGGGGGACAAAATTAAAAGAGAAGAAAATTATAGGATGATGTTCAATTGAAATAAGTCCCCCTAGAAAAGGAAAAATTGCAAAAGAAAGCTTCCCAACCTATTAAACCATGGGAAATAGAGAAACTTCTTGAGACATAGATGATAAAATATGGGAAAGGGAGAAACTTATTGAGACATAGATGAAATTTCCACATCGTGAGAAACTCAAAAAGAGGTAGTTATTGTGAGCTATATAAATGTAAATCAAATTGGCAAAGAAAGGGCTTTTCCCATTTAACTATGAGGGGATTCTTCCACATAGAATTGTGGAAGTTATTTGTTGATGATAAGAGAGGCTATTGATGTCCAAAATAGGGGCACAAACTTAAAAAAGAAATTCAATTTAAATAAGTCCCTTTAAAAAAGAGGAAAATGGAAAAAAAAAAAGTTTCACAACATGTTAAACTATGAAAAAAAAGAAACTTCTTGAGACATAAATGATAAACTATGAAAACGGGAGAAACTTTAGGACATAAATGAAATTTCCTCATGGTGAGAAACTCAAGAAGAGGTAGTTAATATGATAGAGGTCTATAAATGTAACTCAAATTGGAAAAAAAGCGGCCTTTTCCCTTTGATTATGAGGGGCTTCTTCCCCAAAAGGTTGTTAAAGTTCTTTGTTGATGGTAAGAGAAGTTCTCAATGGAAAAAACTATTAATGTTTTCAATTCAAATAAGTCCTCTCAAAAGGGGAAAATGGAAAAAAAAAGGCTTCACAACATGTTAAACTATGAAAAAAAGAGAAACTTCTTAACACATAAATGATAAACTATGGAAGAGGGAGAAACTTCTTAAGACATAAATGAAATTTCCTCTTGGTGACAAACTCAAGAAGAGGTAGTTATTATGAAAGAGCTCTATAAATATAACTCAAATTGGCAGAAAAAAAAGGGTATTTTTCCCTTTGATTATGAGGGGCTTCTTCCCCATAGGATTGTTAAAGTTCTTTGTTGATGGTAAGAGAAGTTTTCAATGACCAAAATTATGTTGAAGGTCTCTACTCCCTCTGGATTTGAACTTGTGACCTTTTAAGAGGAAACACATGTTCTTAACCATTAGACCCACTTGAACTGTATATTGATATGATTATAAGGATGGGTAATTTATGATATGAATGTGCTAATTAAAGTAATTGTAGAACATAGCGGACATGTTTGTCAATGTTTACAATTTTGACTTTTACATTGATAAACATACTCTCCTCTCCACTTTTGGTATAATATTGGCAAATTTTATGTCATAAAACAATGAATGCATGAGATTATTTTGATCATTGTGCATAAACATAACCAGTCTAGATTTCATCTAAATTGGAGGAAAAAGATGTTAAAATTAGGAGTCAATTCACTTAGAATTACAATACAGATCTTTAATTTCGTATAATTTTGACAAATTTTTGATACCTTGAACGCATTATAAATTCTCCCGTATGCATTTATCGTTTACATTTTTTCATATTTAGGGCAAATAAAAAACATATAGTTACACGGGTAAAAAGAAAAAATAGTTAACAGGAAAACATGATAAGAAATCGTAAGGAAGGTTTTTAATTATGAAAACCTTCATATCCAAAGTGCTATGGCCTGCAAGGTATAACCAATTGTAATACCAATGCAAAGAAGCAGCAAAATTTGCAAAATATAAACCATTGTAAGAACAGTGCACAACAAACATTTAGTATTAGCAATATAAGCATGGGCACAGCAACGCACACTATCCACGTTTAAGTTGCAGCCGTAAGCCCTGCATCAGACACACGATACTACACAATTAGGGTTACAAATATACGCTTTTAAGCAGACAATTAGGGTTACGAATAGACACTTTTAAGCAGACTGGTTATACCCAGAGCGGACTAGTTATACTGGGTAGTAAGATAATAATAACAGGATTCGTTAATCATTATCATTAAATTTCTTTCATCCCATCCCATTAAATTGCTCAGCACTGGATGAAAAAACTCTGCCAACCAAAAGGCCTGCAATCTTGAACGCTGGGTGCACCAAAATGGGTCCAGACAACCCCTTGGCAGTCGGGGCTGTTGTAAGAGGCAGCAGCCTGCCCTTCATACACGAACTCGTATCCTTCCTTCAGATTGGCTTGGATGTTGGAACACCCACATGCGCTATATCGAGTTTGGTTACAGCTACATCCTGGTCCCGCCCAGACAGTGAAATAGCTGGCGCTCGACAGCGGCGCCAAGGATAAAACAACGCATATGACCACAGAAATCATGCATCTGAATGGCTTAGTTTCCATGACAGAGGAATATTATAGAAATGCAGAAGAAATAAGATATCTGACCGGGACTTATAGATCAGGTAATATGAGCTTTCAAAGGGTGAATGATTTTCTTATTGGGAAGATCCCAGAAATTTAGTTTAAGTGGAGAATGATTCGGCAATCACTTTCCTTATCTGAAAATATCAGATTTCTCTTTATGGATTTAGATTTTCTTGTACGGNGGCTTAGTTTCCATGACAGAGGAATATTATAGAAATGCAGAAGAAATAAGATATCTGACCGGGACTTATAGATCAGGTAATATGAGCTTTCAAAGGGTGAATGATTTTCTTATTGGGAAGATCCCAGGATTTTAGTTTAAGTGGAGAATGATTCGGCAATCACTTTCCTAATCTGAAAATATCAGATTTCTCTTTATGGATTTAGATTTTCTTGTACGGAAGATACTCAGATTTAATTGAATTGGAGAACGGTTAATGTGGCCACTCACATTCCTTGTTTAGAAAAAAATCAGATCTCTCTAAAGATTTTCTCATGGCGGGTCCGGCAGGTATGCGAAGAGCGCCACGTGAAAGACATATTGATATTAGTAGAAGGTTTATGTGATACGAATTCCCTTCTAATGAAGAAGTGATTGAGGCAAATCCAATCCCTACATTATGAGGACGAGGTGGAGGAAATGGACCATTCGAAACTGAGTGCAAGATTGATCTAGGAAAATTACAACTTGGGTGCATGTCAATATGTACAATATCGATCTTTTTAACCTTGTAATCTGGATCAAATCTATTTTACCTAGATCATACGATCATTATTGATCGCATTGGTACTGATGTTTTTTGTTACGCATGTATTGGTGATATTTTTACTAATGACATTTTCTCTGGAGAATGGGAAACATCTAAGCGAGAAAACCTCAAGGACTGTGAAAACAACTTGCCAATGATATCATGAATTTTGATGAAATCATTACCATTAAGGCGTTGTTGTTCCTCTGGTTGTTTCTAGGAAGGGAATAACGCTAAGGAATCCTATGCAGGTTTTGGTAAAACCTCCCTACTTTAGGCCTCACACTGGCTCTTGGGCCAAAGGGGGTAACCCTAAACCTATCACAAAGATTTTTTTTCAAAGTTTTTTCAGAACAATTGTTTCATATAAACATTAATGCTATATTTCAATGATTGATGAATAAATAAATGATGTAGGATTAATGAAAGCTAAAGATAGCAACTAGCTCCAAATAAACCATCCAACGAGGGCCTTTCCATTGGGCACCTTTGTCCCACATTATAGATACATAAAAATGTATAATGAAATATGCAGAGATACGTCTCAAGTACCAAAGGGATTGAGGGTGGAAATCCTTAGTATTTCCGATAAGAGAGAAAATGTATTGGGTATTTAGATGAGGCCAATATCTTCCATAAAAACGTATTGAAAATATTCACCCAAATCCAATAGTTCAATAGTAACCAAAAACCCTTGCACAATCTTGATTTATGGTTTAGAGATTCTTTATCACTAACATGTAGCCATGTATGTTGATCCCATTGTAAAGCATTTAAAAATAACAATCTCACTCAGAACATTGAAAACCAACCAATATAATACACTGAGAATAGCAAGTATTTACATCGAGTCATAGTTTAACATTATATTTGAAATAAGTTGGGAAGATAAAATTGAGAATAGACTTGCACTATTAATCTTTATGCTGAAACAAAATCATACAAAAGTTTCATATCTTTTTGATAGACAAAGAAAGATTACATAAACTGATAGAAAGACAAAATATATCAAATGGGCGATGAATCCTCTAACTAATTCCGTTATCTAATACAAATACTATATCCATGTGGGCTCTTCAGTCGTTTAGCCTCATGGCTTAAAAAAACTCCAACCCCCTACATGTATTCTTGACTCGCCTTTTATTTCTTTTCAAATGTTAGTTTTAACCATTCCTTCTATAAGTACATTCTAAGAATAGAAGAGATAATTAATAGGATTGACACCTTTCATTCTTGGTGTCGCACTTGCTCTTAAATCATCCAATCCTCTATTGATTTTCCAGTTGTGATGTTATAACCATAGAGAAAAAGTTCTTTGAAATCATTCAAAATTTACCAACTTGAAAGCCATATGTCACTCTTGTGAATACCCTTGACACATTTGAGGTATGATCATCTACATAAATATTGATTAATGTAATGTTATATTTTAAACAAACGGGGTTCTTGGCACATGACAAATGGTTCTCCAAAATCAAACTTTTGTAAGCTATCCTAGGCTTGGTTTGGAAGGAAATCAGTCTTACAATACACAAAAAGTTTTGTATGTAGTGTAGGAAGCCAATTCTCTGCACTTTCTACATCACCATGAGTCTCAAAATGATTGGAACACCTAACACATTGACAAGATTTGGCTATCATGCAACGATTTTCTAACAAGTACAAACTTCTTTATTGCTACTACAATATGCTCAAATTTCCCATTTTTCATCCTCAATGTCGCCTCCTTTAACCTTTTTTTTTGTAACATCCCCAACCACCTGTTGGGATATGCCACATGAAACTCAATTCAAAACTATATACAAAATTTAAAACATATACAAATCCTCTGCAAACACACAGATTCATGTGAAATAATACTAGCAATACACATGCAGCATACACAAGAGAAAAAACCATAAAAACATATGCATAAATAATGATGCAACATGTAATTCCATACACAGTTTACACTTATATTTGATAATAATACCACCAGCTGTGTGTAGACCTTCCACGATCCTCCCAACCTTAGACCACACTACTCAGAACTCTCAGCAGTGAGTCACCCCCGAGCTGGGATTAAACTCCACCCATGTAAAGGGATTCCTAGCCAGGATGATGTATCTTAGAAAACAGGAACAACTTCATGAGGTGCCAACTCAAACTAACATCCTCCAATCTCTCATTCCCTACATGTCTGTCCCACCCCAGAAAGTGTGCCCCTTCTCTTCTCAACAGTTCTTCGATTGCCTCACTTCCCTTCCGGGGCTTCAACAATAGGGAAAACAGGAAGTCTCAGAGCCCAGTAGTTATTTCCCAATGTACCAGGGAACAATTCTGAGTAGTTTCTCACCTAGAGAAAACTATCTCCCCGTGGTGAATTATATTGGGGTATCTGTCTATATTGTGTGTTATTATACTGCAGCTACACATTGTTGTATTGTGGTTGCATGAGATTGAATTGTGGTTGAACATTGTAGATTTCCCTATCATCATCTCTGCTTGCACCCTATAGGTGTTTGAAGTACTCTCTCTCATCAATTCCAATGTTCTACAGTACTTGTCATCGTGATCCATTGATTTACAAAAATTGTAGTAAGAACTTTTTGGCACTGTCTTATACTTTTGCATCATTGCACATTGATATGGATCA
>JASDQU010508900.1:55578-66769 GCA_032191745.1 Picea mariana | reverse complement strand
GTTTTCACTAGGTGAAGGAAAGGAAGGTTGAAGTATTCGATATAGAGTGAGACTCAATTTGAATGGAGGGGGGTCTATTTCATTTTTAACGAGCTTGTTAAATACAATGAACTAGGCTCATCCAGACTAGGTACTACCAAAGGATTTGATGGTTATAGGGATTGTCACACTTGATTCGAAAGCAAGGAATCCTTAAGGAGACCTACCCTACACTCTCAAGACTATATTGTCCTAGAAAAGGGACATCATTCATCGTAGCATTATGGATATCTAGAGTTATATAGTCCATTTGGTCAACAATGATAATTTTTCCATGATGGGGAAATCGTAAGATACGAAACACTGCAGATGCAATTTCAGTCATTGCATAGAACCAACTACAACCAAGTAACAAATTGTAATCCAAGGGCATGTCAACTACTTCGATATCGACTGAAATAGTCTTAAACTTTAATGTAACAATTAAATATTGGAAGCGTCTATGAGGTTGGAAACCACGTCCATCAAACACTTTCAAGGTGGTAGGGTATGGGGTAAGTTTAGGAGAACCTAAGGCTCTCCAACAAGGAAAATACATGACACATGTGGAGGCTTTCTCATCCAAAATAGTGCGATGGATTTTTTTTCCACCAACCAAAATTTGAATTTGGAATTCTAGGTGGTGGTAGAGTCTCTCCTTAAACTAATCCATATTAAACGTGATCAGATTTGACTCCTCTGGATCCATGGATCCAATGGCTAACAATAGGGTTCTATGTTGACTCAGACAATTCTGTAGAACTTCGAGGGATGACATAGCACAAAGAACTTGCGCCAAATATTCATTAATGTTTTATTTTTGGGTGGTGCGATCATTTGGATTAAATGTTTCTTTTCAAATTACGCTCTTGGGAGGGCACAACACTGCGTCAGAGTTTGACTTCTCAATCTGAAGAGGATTGGAAAATGGAGGAGGAGGGGATGTAGAGGGTCGATTGACAACCTTTCCCTTATCCTGATCATGTAAAGGAGTGTCATAAGTATTTTATCGAGTGGTTTCATTAATAGTCATAAACATATATACCTCAGAGGTTCTCGATGAAGCATCCCCATGATGGGAATGACCCGCGTTACCCCCTTGTGAAGGGGAAGGATTTTTTGCAACCAGATGTTGTTGTTGAATTGGTTGGGAGGTACCCTTAAAAAATTTAGCGACTGCATCATGATGAGGGAATTATTTCTTGTAGTGGTCTTCCTCACAAATCATGCAAGGAAACATAGGCTTCCTATTCAACTGAATATCGACAATATTTGGATTATCCTTCTCATTAGAAGATTTCTTGGATTTACCTTTTTTTTTCTTCTTACCTCATGGTTGCTAAGATGAAGTGGATTGGATCACATTCACCTCATAGTTGCTAAGATGAAGTGGATTGGATCACATTCACCTCATAGTTTTGAACAGGAGCGGAATTTGTCTTAGTGTCCGAAACAAAACTTGATTCTGGAGCAGGTTTTGTTGGATCATTCGATGGATGAGGAGTGTTAGGGGTCAGATCATAAAGTGTGTCAAACTGGGAATATACCAAGTCCAAATACTATGCATGGATGATAATATTCTCTTCATTAACAACATTTCACATAGAAACATCATGGTAAATGGGAGGCAAGAGAGAATTTGTAAACCAATATGTGAGGAGTTGGTCTGGAATGAGAGCTTTATTTCACTGTCTCTGTTGTCTCCACTCATGAATATGATCAGATATGTGGCTGGAAGAGGATTTTCAGAGTGATTTCAAAAACTATGTATTAGTCACATACTGTATAGGGAACTAAACGTGCGTCAAGAAAGTCATGGAAAGAGAATTAAATTCGACAAAGGAGTTTCGTGGAAGTTCAATATACCATTTCGTTACGACACCTGTAAGTGTTCTCTGAAAAATCATAAGATATATGGAATCATCCATCAAAGAGTTGGAAGAAAACCATAAATGGAAATTCATAACATGATTGTTAGGATCTTCCCCAAGTTTTCTTTTGATTTTTTGGATGTCGAACGAAAATTTGGCATGGATGGCGGGCCAAAATGGGGCATGTTGAATGGGATTGTTTGTCAAATGCGACAGATCTAGAATATCTAACATATAAAAGAATGGAAGCTATTGGTTAGCCTATGGATATTGGTGGTAACCATATGGCATGGAAACACCAATAGGACCAAATCCAGGTTGTGGCGAGATGACAAAACTAGAAGGTCCTACCATATATGGTGGTTGCCCGGGTTGTCCACCCATGTAAGGTGGTTTTCCTAATTGTCCACCCATGTATTTTGATTGAATATATGGACCTTCTACATACTGATATTGACCTTATAGTCCCCTCATGAATGGTTATTGAAGGGACTATTGTGTCAGGATCATGGGGTTTACAGATTGAAAGGGAAAATTTCCTTGCAGAAGAATGCCCTCCATATTGGGTTGACACCACAAAGGGTTAGAAACTCCTGGAAATAGTTGTCTAGGATACATTCCAATGGTAGTAGGGATAGAAGGACTTGAAGGATTAGATCTCCCCTAGGTTGGTTTATTTTTCAACCATGTAGGTTTCCCCAGAGTAAAACATTTCCCTACAGTTGAAGGTTTTACCCGAGCTAAAGGTTGGCCTCCCATTGAAGATTGACCTCCAATGTAGGGTATACTAATTTGTGATGGTTGATATGGAAGCTGAGTATCTTATGTAAAATTGGTTCTATGAATGACTTGACTACTGACCACCTCACCGATGGGATGATCAAGTAAATCACTTGGTGTGTGCATGTGTGGAAATAGTGAAGCATGAATATTACCTGACCCATGTGCAAAGGAATATGTATRCACAAGTGGTTGCGTCGGGGCTACCTAGATCACCAATGTTTCCAATAAAGAAAAAGAACCAGGAGTATCAACTGTAGGATTTGTGGAAAAACATAAATTCCCAAGTCCTTAAGGAAAACCAAAAGATGACAGGTTCACGCCAAACGATTGTGTAGTGGTTGAATCGAGCRGTAATGTATAAGAAGAATAAGCATCAACATATCTTGTGGATGGTGGATAAGTGAGTGGTTGGCCAAGTGGATCAGTAAAAAGAGGATTCATGTAAGATGCAMTTTTTTCTACGAAGGTTGTGATCGGTTCTTCTATTTGATGGCCACTTCCAGGATCTATGCTCCCGATCTCAGAAGTTTGATCTTCTATCATTCCTTCGAAAGAAACATTGTGTTGAGGTTCCTAAACGTTAGGTTCCATAACTTGTATACTATGAAATATACAATCCTAAGGCCTAATATGAAATTCAAAGAAACACACTCCTAAGAAAACTAAAAGAAATAAACCAAGCAACAATAGGCTCAAGGATCTTCCAAAGATGGGATATCAACCCGCCAACAAAGAAATGAGAAGAAGTTACCCAAACCTCCACGTAAAAACCATACTCAGTGAGAGAAACCCTCTTTTTTGTGGTATCACCTTCCAAGGGTACTGAGAGTGTGATACGATGTCTACCCCAGGTATAGTGGGAATCCCCCCACAGTCACCTCTGTAGATACCTAGGAAATTCCACTAAGGTTACCAAATCACAGTCAGCCTTCAGGTGGGTACAATAGATAGTCGGGACCAAATGTATGGGCAGGATATCAAATTTTGAAATTCTTCCAAAGGATTGAGGACAAGTGGACTAGTAGACTCTAGAGGACCCCGAACGGATTMAGAGTTCATGATGTACCGAGACCAAATGAGTTAGTGACACTTCAGGAAAAACCCCCAGTATACACTCTTTCCTCTACGATTGGTCAATCTTTGGAGGGGTAATCTTCATTTCTCTTCCACACACAACCTCGTGTTTAGCCCCTATGTGAGAGGGGGTTCCCGACTATGCTTATATGGAAGTTGGAGTTTGTACACTCTTTAGTGCTTTACAGTATGTTTATTAGTCTTGGACATTTTACTCACTTTTCCTAGTCCAAATACCCTAATATTATGCTATTGTTGGTGTGATGAAACCAAAAAATGTTCTAGTTGATTTTATTAGTGTGTGGTTGATTTTAATGGATTTTTATTCAAAGGGTTCATGGAGATGAAACTGATGATATGTGAGAGACTCAACTCCAATAGAATGAAAAATAAAGAGATGCAGTACGTTCTTTTCGATGAATTCTATGTATGGGAAGGAGAAGAGTTATATTCTTCTTAACATAAGAAATAACTCAAAACAATGCAACTTTGAATTTCAGGGATCAAGACGAATCCAAACTACCAAGAAATTTTTTCTAAAAACCGAAATGCACATGCAAAACTATCTCTTTTTCCAAACGTGTACCAAAACAAATTTCCTAAATAATGAAAAAAATTATTTGTTTGATAATGTATGCAAGGGGATATGCAAACTTTTCACTTCTTAACTTTCAAGAGAAATGAAAGAGATCTATGTTTGACACAAAGAAATACGAAGAAAAAATAAATCAAACAAAGCACACTCAAAAAATATGAGAACTGAAATAAACAAAGCGTGAGATAACTTGTTCAATAAAGGACTCAAATATGCAAAGGAGAAAGAAGAAAAACACTCATGAAAATCCTCAAAACACGAGCAACAAGAAACAAGGTTGTGGTAAACGAGAGAGTCCTAATCATCTAGAAAAGAGAGACGTTTCAATGAAGAAAAAAAGGCTCAAAACCAATCAACCTTTGCAAACTCAAGGAAGGAAATGAAAATGAGTGATGAATGTCAAATTCTCAATCAAAAAAAGTCATAAACAAACTAGGAGTCTCTAGGCTAAAAGACTAGGCAATCTCAAGCACACGTGTGCAAGTTGAAAAAGGAATGAAAACGAAAGCAATCAAAATATATTAATAAAATAGATGATCAAAATCATCCAACTACCTAGCAGTGATCACAGAGACTCAAGAAAGAAGCTCAAATAGTCAAAGAGAAAAACTGAGCAAAATCTGAGAAACAAGCAGAAAACAGAGCTCAAAAACTAGGTTGCTACAAGAGTACGCTCCCRTAGAGTGGCAGATAGGGCATCTGAGGGMTGATGAATGCTCGCTAATGATMTATAAATAATCATCCATGATGCTTTGTAGCAGTTAAAAATGGTGTGCCTAAGCTGTGATGGATGCTCTGTAGAGGTCCTGAAAGCTTATATTTGAAAACAATTCTCAGAAAAGGTTAGGGATTGATGAGTAGAGTGCCAAAAGAAAAGMAAAKCATGAAAAAAATCAAAAGGTCTAAGGGATAGAAACCTAAGAAGAAATAGATCATTCTCCCCAGTATGGTCTCCAATTTAATGTGGTGAGAATTCTCCCTGTACGGACAGGTTGAGTTCCCCTCACTTGGGTTTCCTACAAGTGAGACAGAATCTAACAAATGGAAACTAACATCCTCCTAACAAACCATTCTATTTTCTTTTGGGGGGATAGAGAGAGAAGGAGAAAAGGTTTTTGTACCTAATTTATGTTGTTTGTCCTCACCACTCCAGCGGTTGAGTTCCAATCCAAGCATCGCTTTTGTGAATTCGATCCTACAAGAACAAATGAACCTTATACTACTACTATCTATGATTAAGTAATAGCAACCCTACTAGTTGATAACTTAAATAAAGTAATCAGATAAACAAGAAGTGAATGAGAAAGCTTAAGAGAAATAGGCCAAGTTCTTTTATTAATGAAAGCATTAAAAGGTTACTTCCATTAGATGTTGCTACAAACCTTCAAGCTTATTTCTTCATACCTTGAACATGAATCCAACTCAACTTCTTCAAAAAGGTTTGGCTCTCCTTCATAATATCATAAGTTTTATGTACTTCCTCTTCTCCATCCCCCTTCCTCGCTTTGAATGCCCTAGTTATATAGATGCAGGAAGGGATAACCACTACGATAAACAGGGAGTGTAGTTGAGAATAAGGTGGATTAGGTTAGTATTGATCTTATCTCCATGATTATGATCTCTCCCATCATAGAAACAAATAACGTCAAAACAAATCTAATACAAAACAAGGTAATCCACCCATATCCTTCTCGATATATGCCCCTAGCTTCATGGAATTTGACCAAATTTTCATGGAAACTCCCCAATAGAGGTAGAYAGAGTGTCCAAGACACTCCCCTAACACTGTTTCAAGGAGATGGACGCTCCCMCAGAGTGGTAAAGGGAGTTTCCATGGTCAAACATAGCCAGGACTAAGTGAAAAAGGTCAAATTTGTAGGCTTTTAGTGGCATTTTCCTCTTATTTGTGATCAAGGGAATATAATGAGTCATTCTTGCATGGTATTGAGGTGGAGACACTTAGGAAAAGTGTGAMAAATAAGTTRCGACACTTAGCAGAATGGACCATGGAATTTGCAATGATTGTGACACTGAGCAGAGTGAAAAATGACACTTGTGACACGTAGCAAAGTAAAACAAAATGGTGTATAACACACTCAATACACCAACCCTTCATATCTTGATGCAAATTGAGCCTTGACACTMTTTCTATGTTAAGAAAAAAAGACAAACATAATCAAAATACAACATACTTTCATTGTACTTGTATTTTACGCACTATGTGGGAGTGCCCCTTGGTCCATCACTTAGTTCCAAGGTGCTTCGTCACAAGTCCATATACATCCTGGTTCATTGCCCAAACCAAGACTCTTCTGCCTCAAGTCATAGAGGGACACTTGACTTGACCTTCCTTGAGTTATTCGCGACCTTCTTGTGACATACGACTTCATCTGCCTCTGTCCAAGGAGTCACACCACCCTGGATCGCCCAACTTCCAGACTGTGCAATTTTTTTCATACTGTGCACTGTGTCTCTGCAAAACCCTTCATTGTAAAACTTCTCTAATACCATCTATATTCGAGATAGTGGTGAAGATCTCCCCAACCCTTCTCCAAAATATGAAATGAATCAACTCTTATACCATCTGTCACATCCCCAAGAGTCATTCCCAAGTCCAACCTTGGCATCTCGTGGACGTGCAACACAATGATGGTTCTCCCTTTGCAGCTTGGTTCAACCAAGGATACTTCACCCAGACTATGCTTCTTCATCTAGAGCATATTCATACTATGTTCTAGGATACGTATGAGTCACATCCTCACTCTATGCAACTTAATTGTATACTTAGACATTTGTTGACATTCTTTAACACTTAGTCAATTTGGAATACAACAAAAAAAATGCAAGTAACAAGAGACATATATAGTGCGGGTGACACCAACATTTCCTAATACTTGTCTTTGTTGATTTATATTTTGAAACAAAAATAAATCTTTACAAAGAGGGTGTTATTGTCCCGATTACATAGATGGGTAGAGTCTCATGACTATACCTTATACATCATAACTTTCCAGACCTATGATTTTATCACACCAAGACTCCCCCCTGTCGTTCCTCCTTGACTTAGACTAAGGTGCACCCCACTAGTGTGCTCATCCTTAGAGATCCATGTCTTCTGCCTTCACTTTTTTCATCATGTCTTCCTTTGGTCGTGCACCATTGCTCTTATATGGACTCCAAGTTTCACTTGTGTGAAATTTCATGTATTTTGGGAGTGTTGCGCCCCTTCACAAGTCTTCATGCTAAAACGACCATTGCGACCCTCCATGGACCCAACAGCCATCCAATCCCATGTGCCCATTAGCCAATATGTCTCTTGGACCGATGTGCCCCATCCTTTTGTGCGTGCACTTGGCTTGTGTTATTCCTTGTGTCAATCATAGTCAATCTGGGTGTGTTGATTGGGTCATTCAACCTCTTTGATGTTCTCATTCTTCCAAGGGAAGACGAGTCCACTACTTGGGTATGCTCCCAAGTTTCCCCACCTTTTCCAAAATGAAACCCAAGTATCCATTGTTCATCGCAACAGATGAAAGGTGTGTGCTCCCTTGGGCTCACACGTCAACATCATTCCCCTACAAGGTGCTCCTTCCCACACCCAAACGTCTTTGTTTTCCCAACCAATCACTTCCTCCTTGTGCTCTTCATTTGTTCCATTGTTGAATCTTCCCAAGGAGAAAACATGCTCGATGGGTGTCACAAATGGAAAATGGCCTTATAGCCAGCTTATTTAACAAAAGTGGTTTTCTAAGTTATTGAATAGTTGTTAGTGTTGTGTAAAGACAAAATTATCATCTATATTTATTTTTGAAAATTTTACAAATTGTAATATAAGTATGAGGAGAGATTTTGATATTGTATAAAGTGTACAGTTATATGATTAACGAAAAATAAAATGAAAAAATATTTTCTTGTTATCAATGTAATGTAAGAAAAAAATCATTGAAAACACATTAGTGAGAATAGAGATGTGAACAAAGATATGTGTTTTTGAACCAAAGTGTGAATGATTACAATTTTGGGGCTTGTTGTGGAGTTATTTCTTAGTGATTTCACATTAAATTTGGTCTAGATAACTTGTTCAATCATCTCCGTTCGTTCATAAGGGAGGTGGGATTACTATGGACTCCACATTGCTTGAAAAAATCATTTTTCTGCTTAGAGATGCAAGTAATCCAAAGAGTGGTAATGGGGCTCAAGGCTCCCCAAAAGTTGAACTGCTTATATCGTTGAATTCCCTCACTGGTATCTCTGCTCCCCAAAGCCTTAAATTAATTGGATATATCAAGCATAGGAAATCCATCATCTTAATTGATAGTGGAAACACCCATAATTTTATTCATCACTGCATTGTCTAAGAGACCATCTATATCCTTGTAGTCAACGATTTTCAAATCATGATTACTAATGGTKGTTCTATGAAATGTGGGGGGAATTGTGAAAATGTGTGCCTGTAAATTGGTCATTACCACTTGAAATCTCATATGTTTTCTATTTACATGGGTGGTTGCAACATTGTCCTCGGTGTTGAATGGTTACACACACTCATCCCCATCACCATGGATTTCAAGGAGTTAACCATGTGMTTCTAATAGGATGGACAATAATATCAGTTCCAATGCGTCATGAAAATCTCCCCAAAGATCGTCATTTCCAACCAAATGGATAAATTACACAAATAATGTCCCTTTGGATTTTTTTCACAACTCCATGCCATTCAAATAGTTTKCCAAGAATGGTTCCAAGATCCCAAACTTTCTCACCCAATCCAACAATTGTAACAAGATCCTCGGGCCTCTCTGGGATACTCTTGGCACAATGAGGAGATTTTATATAAAGGTCACTTGTATTTAAACAAATAGTCTAACCTTAAATCCAATGTTCTCTTTGAACTTCATGATTCACCAATAGTCGGGCATTTAGGTTTTCACAAAACATATGAACGATTGAAATGTTCCTTTTTCTAGGAAGGCATGAAATAGGACATCCACACCTTTGTGGATGAATGTGATACTTTTCAACACAATAAGGGAGAAATCGTCAAAAAATCCAGCACACTCCAACCTCTCCCTATTCCACCTTCTATATGGACTCCATTCTCATATCACCCAAATAGGGAAATAAATCAGTCATCATGGTTGTCGTCGATCACCTTTCCAAATATGCTCATTTATGTTCCCTCCAACACTCATTCACCACAACCAAAGTGGCTCAAATTTTTATGGACAATATCTTCAAGCTCCATGGCATGCCTCACTCTATTCTCTCCGACCATGATCGAAATTTTACTATCAACTTTTGGAAAGAATTGTTCAAGCTCCAGGGAACCCAATTGGATCTCAGCACGACCTATCATCCCCAAATTGATGGTCAAATTGAAGTTTCCAACAAGTGATTGGAAACATATTTGAGGTGTTTCATGTTAGAAATACAAACTCAATGGGCTCAACGGATCCCACTAGCAGAATGGTGGTACAACACATCTTACCATACTTCCACTCGCATGAATCCCTATGAAACGGTCTATAGTCAAAGGACACCCTTTTTTGTCTCCTACCTACTTGATGTATCCAAGGTTTAGGATGTCGACAACACACTTATAGTCTGAGCTACCATTCTTCATACCCTCAAAGAAAATTTGTTCATGGATTATGTTTTCGTGTCTTTTTGAAGAATTCCTTGATGAAGTCACATACTCGTACTTGGGAAGTCACCAATTGTATTTTTTTCTATCCTTCCCTCTAGTTAGGTAACTTAAATTCAAGTCATGCTAAACCAATTTCATCCACCTAAATGCATTTAGGAGTTTTCCATCGCACATTGTTCAATCTATCTAGGGACTATGTACCCGTATTCTGGAACTCTTGACCTCCCTGTTGTGAAGTTACAAATGTAGTAGGTCTGTCCCCTTCAATCATTGGCAGATCAATTATGGGAGGAGAGTGAACATGCCCATGACTAGTTTCTAAAATGTATGATTTTCCAACAAGAGGTTCCACCATAGGAACTTCTTCACCAAAAGGATGTGCACCAGTTTCCTCTCTAATTTAATCTAATTTATAATAAGCTCAAAGAAAATCCTCCATCATCTGGTCATTCACAATAACTTGTCTTTATGAAATAGTTATTGGATATTCAATATAAGTATGAATTAGATTGGCCCTAAAATCTCGCGCTTTGCATGTCATGATGCAAGAGAAACAATAGCAGCATCTATTCCTCTAGAATTTGGATTTACCTATACTGAAATCGTACATTTTTACATACCTAACCTTTCCTTTTCTCTTTCTTCAATTACCTTTTAAATGGTTTTTCTTTCCTCAAATACTTTCTACTTTGATTCTATAGGTTCCCCATGTTTAAACAGAACAATTTCCTTCCAAATACACCACAATTTTTTTTCCTTCCACTGGCAATTGTATTCCAATTACACAAATTTGTCTACCAATTACACAAAAAGACACAAGTTTGTTTTCCACTGAAAATTGTATTCTAGTTAAACAATGTTTTCTACCAATTACACAAGAAGTAACAAGTTTACTTTCCACTGAAAATTGTCTTCCAATTACACAAATTTGTCTACTAGATACACAAGTTTTTCTACAATTTACACAAGAAGACACAAGTTTGATTTCTATAGACAAGTGTCTTCCAATTACACAAATTTGTCTATCATTTACACAAGAAGACACAAATTTTCTTTCCACTAACAATTTTCTTCCAATTAAACAATTTTTTGTACCAAATACAAAAGAAGACACAAGTTTTCTTTCCACTAATAATTATCTTCGAATTGCACAAATTTGTCTACCAATTACACAAGAAGACACAAGTTTTCTTTTCAAAAAGA
>JASDQU010508900.1:21545-43068 GCA_032191745.1 Picea mariana | reverse complement strand
AAAGGGGAGAAGTCTCAAATCTATGAAAATATGCTTAAGATTTTCAATCACAATGGAAACATTACAATAAATGAATCACATAACAAACAAAAAAGGGAAGATCAACATAAGATCACTCCTCTTGACAACTAAGTTGGATTTGAAAAGGGCACTCCACCCAGAAGACCTACCACCAAAAGAAGTAGTTACAATGATTCCAAGGATGATTATATTAACAACAAAACACATTATAAGTTTACCAAAAGAAATGCTCCACCAAGAAGACCTCCTGCAACAAAATATCAAAATTTGTTTCTTGGTTACTATTTTTCTTGTCATAATTTTGGGCATAAAGCCATTAATTGCAAAGCCAATGCAATATATAACCATCTAAGAAGTAGAGATATATACAAGACTACCAAGAATGATTTTTTAAACAACAAAACAACTCAAGAGTTTGCAGGCATAAATTATAATCCCTTTTCTCTTCTTATCAACTCCAATATTGAATGCTACAAATGTAACAATTTTGGCCACAAAGCACATGAGTGAAGAAGCAGATTAGAATCAATGAGACAAAACATGAAAGAGAAATATTTTTCTAGACATGAGGAAGAAAACATAAGAGTATGGAAGAACTTGATGTTTGTGAGATGCATGGAATCAAAAGACAATTTTCAGTAGCCAGAATACCACAATAGAATGGTGTGGAAGAAAGAAAAAATAGGATTGTGCAAGAGATGGCGAGAACTAAGTTAAATGAATCCAAACTATCATATATGTTTTGGAGAGAAGCAATACATATAATTGTTAATATTCAAATAGATTATTTCTTAGAACAAATCATGATAAAACACCATATGAACTATGGAAAAGCAGACCTGCTACAATTAATTATTTCAAAGTATTTGGGACTAAATGTTACATTAAGATATGTTAATAGAATTTAGGTAAATTTGACTCCATAAAAAATGAAGGAATATTTATAGGTTACTCATCTGATAGAAAATCATATATATGCTACAATCTAAGGTTAAACAAGTTAGTAATGAGTACACATGTGAAAATGGCTCATGAAAAAATACAATTTACAAACCAGATTTCAAAAGAAGAAAAATCTGAAGATGAAGATGAATGTCCACGGGAAGAACAACATGAAGAGGAACAAAAAGAAGATGAAGTATCATAGGAAGAACAACAATAAAATAAGTATCAACAGCCATAAGAGGCATATGAAACAGGAAGACATGACACAAAAATTCCTTCAAGGTATGTACGAAAGAATCGTCATGAAAGTCAAATTCTTGGAGATAGGAGTGCGGGACCTAAAACAAGGAGAAGAATAAATAATCAAGTAAACTTGTCCTTAATATCTACAATAGAGCCTCATAAATTTGAACAAGCTAGCCAAGATAAACATTAGATCAATGCCATGACTAATGAATTGGACCAAATTGATAAGAACCAAACTTGGGATCTTATTCCCAGACCCAAGAATAAAATGTCATAGGCACTAAATGGGTTTCCAGAAATAAACAAAATTAAAATGGACAAGTAGTGAGAAAAAAAGAAAGATTGGCATGCAAGGGATATGCTCAAATTGAAGGAGTTGATTTTGAAGAAACGTTTTCCCCTTTAGCAATATTGGAGGCAATTAGGATATTTTTGGCATTTTTTTGCTACAAGAATTTTAATATTTTTCAAATGGATGTTAAATCAACATTCCTAAATAAAAATTTAGAGGAAAAAGTATACATTGAACAACCTGAAGGATTTCTATTACCAGAAAATGGAGATTATGTGTGTAAACTCAAGAAATCTCTTTATGGCATCAAGAAAGCCCCTAGAGCTTGGTACTTTAGACTGGACAAGAATCTACAACAAGGATTTAAAAGAGGGGATGCAGACAAAAACATATACATAAAAGAGGAATATAGAGACATGATAATAATTATTGTCTATGTAGATGATATAATTTTTGGAAGTGATGATGATAAGCTAAGAAAGAAATTTGGTGAAGAGATGTAGAATGAATTAGATATGCCAATTCTAGGAGAGTTGTCATTCTTTTTGGGACTATATATTTCTCAATCAAACAAAGGTATCTCTATATCTCAAATGAAATACATTAAGGAGATGCTCAAGAGGTTCAAAATGGAAGATTGCAAACCAGTAAGCACTCCTAAGACCACATGATGCAAGATTAGTAAAGTTGATGAATCCATGGAATAAAATCCAAAAATATAAAGGTCTATGATTGGTAGGTTGTTGTATGTAACAGCTTCAAGGCCAGATGTGATGCAGTCAGTCGGAATTGTTGCAAGGTTTCAATCTGCACCAAAATAATCTCATGTATAGGAAGTTAAGAGAATATTCTAATATCTGAAAGGTACTTTGAACTATGGACCGCAGTATCTAAAAGGTGAAGACTTTACCTTGAAAGAATACACTGATGTTGATTGGGAAGGATGTATAGATGACCGAAAAATCACAAGTGGAGGTGCATTATTTCTAGGAAATTTTCTAGTGTCCTAGCTGGGTAAAAATCAGTCCTTGATATCTCTGGCAACTGCAAAAGATGAATAAATTGTCATAGTATCCTGTTGCACACAAGTTAATTGGATGAAGTAAACCTTACAAGACATTTAGTTTTCCTACAAACAATCGATATCTATATTATGTGATAACACCAGTGCAATAAGAATTTCTAAAAACCATGTCATGCATTCAAAAACAAAAACAATACATATCAAGTGTCATTTTCTAAGAGAACAAGTTAAAAACCAAGTTGTAAAGATGGAGTATGTGGCAACAAAGGAACAAATTGCAGACATATATATAAAACCACTGCCCATGGATACATTTGAGTATCTCAAACAAAAGATGGGATTCATTCCCATTTGTAATTGAAAGCTTCAATTGCAAGTTATTGAGAGATCAACAAAAAGAAAAGTTCAGGGGGAGAGTGCATGGTACAATAAATATGAAAGAGAGAAGGGAACGAGAACAGGGGGAGCAGTACAGAAGGCTCTTGAAACTAAAGATTACAATGAAAAAGGTAGAAATATCCCTTTTCCATTGATGTCAAAGGGGGGGAGAAAAGAGATAGGGGGAGACTTGACTAGAAGAATTTACGAATGTGTTTCCATCAATGACAAAGGGGGAGATTGTTGGAAATTGTGTTTTCATTGATGGAAGAGGTAGTCATGAAGGTCATTGATATCAAAGTAGGGGGATATCATGTACTATGTTAATAAGTCCCTGCAAATGATAGGTCCAAGGATCGAACCAGAAAAACAGAGGAGGCATCAAAAATCTCAATGCCAAAGAGAGATCAAGAAGCATTCTAAGAATATCAATGAAGGAAAGAGGTATAAGATCGAAGAAGTGCCGAAACCCTGAAATGGATAAGTCCACAATCAGAACACTACCATGAAGAAAAAATTATGGTTAAGTCATATAAAATCCTAGCCGATGATTTTGACACATCGAACAAATCCAGATTGTTGGTCGGAGCATGCAAGAGTCTAACAACCATTGATCTATCGGAGTGGATATGGGAGAAAATATGGATTGTTAATCAAAGGGCAAGGCCATCAGAGTGTTTGAGTGTGAAGAGACGAGAGAAAATCTAAGTCAATAAGAGTCATTGGATGAATCAGAGTAATCCTAGACCGTTGATGACAGGCCTATCAGAGGGCAAGGCCATCAGAATGTTTTGGCACATTGGGAATCTGATGGGAGAGACTCTGATTCAATATGAACCATAGATACATTAGAGGATATACCTTATTTTTTGGATATATTATGATCTTCTTTGAAGGAAAGATACAACCGGTGGTTGATGCCAATTCAACACCTCGACAACAAGCACACTTGTACCATGTGTCATGTGGGCATTAGACCATATGCCATTAGAATATTGGGCCACATCAGCAAGGTATACAAGGAATATTTGGAGGAAGAAATGACGTCATAGTGACATTAATGCCACATCATCTTCCACCTATAATTCCATGCGTTGTATTGATTTTGGGCCATGTGTATACCTATGTCATTCTTCATAGAAGATCTGTTTAGAGTAGATTGTGATACCTGCAGTGGAGGTACTTTGATGAAAGAGCTCCGGGGAGTAATCTAGACCATAGGTCGACATGAAGGAAATATGAAACCTCAGTCGTAGATCAACATAGGTGCCACCTTACCATCTCACACATAATTAGAGTGAAAGGAGATGACTGGTGTGCAGGTTAAAGGACTGATGTAATCAGATCCATTTATTCTATATTCTGAGGATTGTTGGATCCGTAAGTGCACATTCCATTGAATATTCTCTAGTTAGAGTGGAGTTAATTAATGGGTTCTGATGAAGGAACTCTGAGGAGATATCTAGACCATAGATTGAAAATAAGGAGAGACACAATGACAACCATAGATCTCTCATGGGTCCCACCTAATCATCCATAAGTAGTTAGAGATATGGGAAATAACCATAGTGAAGGATTGAAGGATCGATGCAATCAACACCATCGCATTATGTGCCATCGGAGTGGAGTTGATGAACAGGTTCCCATGAAGAGGATTATGAGAGTCAACAATAGTACTTGATCAACAATCAGACGATTGTTGTGCATCGAAGTGTTGTTAAGTGTTTCATTGTTTCAATGAGATCCATATCAAGGAAACAATCATTGGATGATATCAAATCTGGACTAGATCTGACGGTGGATGAGTGTTGAGTTTCTGGGGGTTCGATATGCCTATTGGTACTGATGAAAGAAATCGCATATCAATAGAGGAGATTGATCGAAGAAATGATCGGACAGTTGTTGTGCATCAAGGAGGTATAGTGTGTCTTGTTGGATAGAGAAAATATCCACAGTCACAATTTGTTCAAGGATCATATTGGATGACTCCTGAGCATTGAGTTCTAGGTGAAGAATTGTGTGCGATGGAAGGAAGCTGAAGACGGGTTTTCATGAAGGATTTTGTAGTCCAATTTGATGGAAAATCGAGGAACCTGGAGCCGAATTGTTGAGCACAGTTTGTATGTGGAAAAATCCATGAAAGTGGAGAATGTATAAGTAGATATGCCCAAATCATATTTAGGGTGTGAAGTGTGGGAGTGAATTTAAGGAGAGCTCAGTGATTCTGAGTCTCATAGGTCCAAGGATACATGAGTATGGAAGAAAATCATATATGAATGTCTCTGGGTGGCAAGGTGGTGCTCAGAAAGATTGGTGTCTTGATTTTGCAGGTTGGAGCCTATTATCTAGGGAGTTGGTCCTTCTTCTAGTTGGAGCTAGTAAATATAGGGAGTTGTTTGTTCCTTCCAGTTGGTCCTGTTAAATCTAGGGAGTTGGTGATTTGATCCAGATTATTTTCAACACGAAATGAGAGAGGATATATAATAAATAAATGTACAGAGATATATAAGATATCCAATAATACAACATAAATGTATCATAGATGCAACCATAAACACAGATATACATTAATACACATTTTTCTATTATTGAGCGAAAATATACAAAGACTGTAAAAATACAGAGTGAAAGACTCGCTAGAATGGTGCCAGCTTATCTATGAGAAGAGATGTGTTTGCTACTCACATTCGCAAGAATATGATTTTACAATGAGGCTCCAAAGTCCTTTTTATCATAAATAAAATCCAAAACACTAGCCCTGGAAGATGAAAATCCAACAATTTTATGGACTTCGTTTGGGTAGTTTGGTGTATCAACTTCCCGGGGGCATAACTTTGTCATACGATTTCTGTTTCAGGCCCACGATAGCTCGTTGGAAAGGTACCGTCAAGGAAATTCATTTTGGGGGCTCAATAAGAACCGATGGCTGTCATTGAGAATCTCGATCCCGAAAAACCTTCATTTAGGCCCTCAAAATGGCCTTGGAAGTTAAAAACTGTTAAAAATAGTAAATTACCAAAATTACCAGAAAATTGTTTTGAGCTAGTTGGAAAAGGTGGGTAGCCACTGATATCCCCCTGGATCATGATTCCTTCCAGTTGGAGATGATAAAGTTAGGGAGTTGGTGCTAGAAAAGCTAGGGAGTTGGTTCTTCCATCCAATTGGTGTTGGTAAAGACAGGGGGTTGCAGCCTCCTTGAGTTGGTGCTCATAAATAAAATGAATATAATTTTGGTTTGATATAAGAAAATACATATCTTTTGTGTTTTTTCTCCCTATTAAGGGTTTCCATGTTAGATCTTGTGTATTGTTTTTATCTTATGATGATAGATGTGTTGTTCTATTTTTGGTTATTTGTTTCATACTAATCTGCATTTTTAATAATTGGGATAAAGTGAAAAGTTATGTTAGATACTAATTCAGCCCCCCTCTCGGTATCCCTATGTGTTCTAACATCTTCTCCCAACTTTTCGTCGAATTTTAGAATTTTTGATGGGATCTTGCAAAGCATGGTTGAGCATGAACGGTTGTGGGAAATAGGGTCATTTGTCAACTGCAATAAATCAAGTAAGTCTAACTTTGCTAGGAATTTCAATGACGTACAAGAAAATGAATACTGGGAGGGAGATTAAGTCTCTGATGTCCCAGATGAACCTTGTGGTAACCCTACATTCGTACTTCCATATGGCTACTGAGGTGTTCTCGAAGAGTGATTTCCCTTAGAGATGGTGGCACTTCTAAGAGCATGACTTCTCCATGGACTAGATGTGCCACCAAGGGGATCTCCCCCAATGATAAATGTAGTCCCTACAAAAAAATGTTCCCGAAATTAGGCCCAGGGACGAACCCCACTGAACCTTATGTATTGATAAATGGAAAGATTCCCCAATTTGAAAATTCACCCCCGAGTGATGGGACCCTAGGGAAAGGTGTGCTAACCCATGGGAAGTTAAATCTTCTTCACATATTACTGCCCCCAGCCTGACTAGAGACATCCCTAAAACCACTAGGAAAGCTCCACCCAAAAGGTACACCTGCACCTGATGATGTCAGGCCTCTCATAGGAATGGTGGAGGCAGAAGGAGTTCCACCTCCCATTTTGAAACTAAGTATCGTCCCCCCATCCAAAAAAGATCCAAAAGTGAGAATTGAAATAGAAGGGATGGGCATAGGAACGCTAGGTATACTAACTAATGGAAACGAAGACACAGTTGGGGTCCCCCATATCGAGGGACCTATATGAAAAAGGATAGATGGTATTGGTCCAATGGTGCTAAGAGAAGGTAATGTGGACATCACAGGGATTCCCCTAGTCCCACTTGTAGATGGGATTGAAGTATTAGCTACACTAGACGAAACACTCGATCCTGACATGGTGGGAGGATTGCTAAAAAAAGAAAAATGATCACTAAAAATCTCCCTTGGACAAGTAGAGGTGCTTCAAGATCAGTTAAAGGAGGGTTAAATTTTTGTGGAGGAATTTCATCGACCACTTCCACTTCAACCAAAATAGTCTCCTCGAACCCAATATGACACCATTTGAATTCTCAGTCACTTGTTTCATGTTTCTTAAGATGTGTTTGTTTCTCTGTGATTAGTGCTAGTCCTCGTAGTCGATGATACCGACGCTATAATTCAGCGAAGATGAAAATAATAGGTGTAAATAAAACACAATTCAACGTAAGGCCAATCTATACTTCAAATCAAAGAGCACATCCCTATCAAATCTAGGATAACAAAAAGAAAACCAATGGCTCAGGGGGCCTTCTGGAAACCAACCCTCTGGGTAAGATGAAGTCCCCACAAGATTGGATAGCGAAGGTATGAGGATTAATTATGATGATCAACATGAAATAGTCTTGACTAGTGCAAGCACATTTTATTAAGGAGGGCACCCTCTAGGGAAACTAAGACTGTGAATGAATGTCTTCCCTAGGTACGACAAGCACGTCCCATCTACAATCACCTATGTTGGATACCTAGTAAAGGTCACTAAGGCTACCAACTCACAACCAATAACCAAGAGAGAAGTCATAGGTCTGACACACGTAAGGGTGGGGTAACTATTCCCAAATTTTTGAAGGAGTTACCTCACACATAGGTGTGGCACTAACAAAACCCCTTGTATACATAGTATTTGAAGTGATATTGACACCAAAACAAGCAAAGAGGTGTAATATCCCTACTTTCCCCAATGCAACCTTGTTCTTAACTCTTGTGTTAGAGGAGCTTCCCAGCACACTAGTTGTAAAAATGGATTTTCACTCTTTAATGACTCCTAGGTTTCATTTTCATGGTTGTTTGGGGCTTTTGATCACAAGAGAGAAAAAAGAGACCCCTTTTATTCCCTTGGTAATCCAAAAAAGAAACACATAATAATGGTTAGTAGGTTAGTGAACCCACAAGCTATAAAGAAAGAAATAAATCAAGATAGGAATAACAAACAATGGAAACTAAACTAACGTTCACAAAGGATGCATGAAATCGAACACCAAGAGTGGTTACCCAATAGAGAATGGTATTTGAAATTGAGAACACCAAGAGGAGAAATGTGGGATTTATGAATCCCCTATTTTTCCTAGGGAAGGCTCTTGAATCCATTAAAGTAGATCTGTTACTCTC
Source organism: Picea mariana (assembly GCA_032191745.1). Classification (NCBI taxonomy): domain Eukaryota; kingdom Viridiplantae; phylum Streptophyta; class Pinopsida; order Pinales; family Pinaceae; genus Picea; species Picea mariana. The sequence continues at coordinate 34,541 of JASDQU010508900.1, read as the reverse complement.
CTATTTTTGTTTGACAATGATGAACAACTCTATGGAAAATCTTCCCAAGAGGTGAAAATATTTCCCTATGCTATACTTGCCCAATCTATTCTTAAGAGAACAGATGGTTTCTACAAGAGTATTTAAGCAACATAACAATGCAATGAAATTTTTCATTTTGTGCATACAATGGCCATCTATTAATAGAACCCAACCAAGGTATTTCATAACTTTTTCCAAGTGTGAATGGGAGGCATTTAGAGGTACATCCCATATTTTTATTCATCCTAAAGCGATATTTTGGGTCGATCTTGGGGTCTTATCTTGAATCACTTCACCCTAGAAGTGGTTGTGGCCCGACCAAATTCATTAATGTGCCATTTCTGCATCCACGCGGGTTTCACCATGAACAGTCATGCGACTTGTGCATTGCATGCCTTTGGAGATTTTTTGGCCTGTGTGAATGCACGCGCACTGACTTTGTTGGAAGTGCACACAAATTTGTGGGTCTTTTACATAGTATTGGTCATCTTGCTACAATTGGTTTTGTAAATATTGGAAGTATGATGTATTTGTGTTGATTGTTTCTTAATCCATTGTCTGTATTGCTATGAGCAACTTTTTGGTGATAACAATGGCCTTGGAGAGTTTACTCTCAAATCCTATTCCAAGTCCCTAAGCCTATCTATTGTTGGTTTACTAAAAAAAAAGAAAAATGTCTAATTGATTTTAGATTGCGCAATTCTTCTTTATGGATATTATTTATGCCAAACGGAAATGAATGAAACTCTTATGGTATTTTTCACTCTTGACCCAACTAGGAAATGCAAACATTCCAATGCAATCATTTACTTCAATGAATTCTAGCTATGAGAGGGAGAAGATATATTTTCCTTTGTGATCTTGTAATAGTAATCCCACACACCAAACAAGCATTCACACAATTCAGATCCAAAATTATTTTTAGAACTCAAACCAAACAATTAAACAATGCAAACTCTTGTTCTAATGTTTCAAAGGCTCACAAGCAAGATTTTTTTTTTTTTAGTTTTTGTAACTTTTCCAAATGTAATGCAAAAAGATTCTTGATCCATGAAAGAACAAAAAATGCAAATGAAAAACCAACAAATCATCAAGCCAAGGGTTTTAAGAAATTGGTAGTGATGCTAGACAAGCCCACTCCAATGTCTCTACAAATATCTCACCCAAAACTCACAAGGAATGGATCTAGTAATGGGAACTAGCCACAAAAGGATAAGATAACCAAGAGCATCTAATGCAAGGCACTACCAAATATGTTCATATATTTTGGTTTCTCTTCCCAACTTCATAGGATTACCATGCAATAAATCTAATCAACCAATCCACACAAGTCACACAAACTCACACCAAACAACAATTGAAGGTTGTTAGAAAAACAGGACCGTGGAGCAATAAAATAAAACAAATGCGGAAACAAGACACAGAAGATACACAATACAATAGAGACAGAGATTTACGTGGTTCACCCAATGTGGGATATGTCCACCAGAGAAATTTCCAGGTCCTTCCTTTATTATTATCTAGTATATGAAGGGATACAACCTACAACAAATCCGTTGTAACTTCCTCTTATTTATCTCATAGTCTCCTATCTCAAAATACAATAATCACAATAATGCATAGCCACAATACATTTCCCTCATAACAAAGGGTTTCCTTCTATGGAAAAAACCCTAAAATAATTTCTACCGTTAGATCTGCGACCTTATAATGAACAGTAACCCCACTCTGCACTTCCCCATGTGGAAGAGTGTACATTCTTCTGGGTTGTAAAGTCTTCACGGGGTATAAACATGGATAAAAAAAAATACCTCTGAATCAGGAAGATAATCAGGCTCCACAACCAACAATCTCCCACTTGGAGACTGATCTCAACAACTCCACTGCTGTTGTATATCCTCGACTTTGAACCTTCTTGGACCTGGCAAATTTCTCATCTTCATCTTCATTCTTGAAGACCAACTGAAACTGAGCAGGAACTCAGTTTCTCCCCGGTTACTCCCTTTGTTAATGTTGGCACAGGGGAAAACCCAGGGTTCAACGGTACAACAATGCACCAACAAAGCCCTAACTACCAGCCTTTTCGGTAACACCTGCGAAGTAGATGAAGTCTCACCCAAGGTAGAGGCAGGGGTGGTTGCAAGACTCAGGTGTCTGCAACCTTAGCTAGGACACATATATGTGATTGTATTACTTAATAAATTACTTAGCACCGCCAATTCCTCAATATATAATCATTAATCACTTCACTGATAAAATAGGGCTTTGCAACATTTGTACTTAAGCACTTAGCATCAATAGATAGGTCAGATCTAGAATATCAAGCACTAAGCACATTCATATGGATCAGATCTAATATTCTCTCATATCATTAGAACTAAGCATAAGAAGATCTATCTAATCATCTTGAAGCACTTAGCAAAAGAAGACATAAACACATTAAGACAAGCACAAAGCAAGACAACACAACGTTTACGTGGTTCACCCCCACCCTGGGGCTACCTCCACCAACTCTTCTTCTTCATTGTCTTCATTCAATCAGTTAAAAACATAAAGTGATCAAAACCCTTACTCCGCATAGGATTGAAGATCTGCGCAGCTTGCTAGATCCTTCTTCCTTGCATTGCAACACTAAGCCCTCCACAATCTGCTACAAGGACCTGCACTTAGGTCTACGAGTCTCTTACAGTCAGGCACAAAGCACTTACACACTCTACTCGCACTTAGAATACATTCACATTACATAGATGCACTATTTGACTTCTTCTTACATTGCCTATCCTTCTATTTATACATACAAAATAGGCCTAAACATGGGTAAACCCATGGGCCAACATCCCATTCCCGTTACATATTCCCAAAAACCAAAAAAGAATCCAAAAGTGGGTGGAGATCCCGTGATCTTCGCTTCATCTTGCGCTCCTCCTTCGACACGCTGTTGAAGTCCCAAAATAGGTCACTATGACCAAGAATCTCCCAAAACTTAGTTAAGGGCCAACAAGCCCCCAACACTCACCTGTGACTCGTCCCGAGTCACTATAGTCTGATCAGTTCTGCTTCGAAGGCCTTGAGCTTGGATCGACTTGCTTCAACCTATTGTTGTGCGATGGCCTCTTGCTTAGTGAACTCCTGGATCACTGCATCGTTTACTGGCCCTTTTAGGCCTTGTTCTGCTACAATGACAAACTATTCTAGCTCTGCTCCTCGGCTTTCAACCTCTGTGAATAAATGGCATGCCTTATCTTGTACTGGTTGAAGTCATTGAGTAACTTACATCACTCTATTTTGAATCATATGGATCTACTACTGGGCAGTGCATTTCTCCTGAGACCGCTTCATTCTTTCTACGACTGACAGGGCTTTCAGCTGCGCTTGTAGTGTGTCTGCGTGTTGTTTTGCTTCCTTGAGATGTGACTCCAATGCCTATAACTCTGGGTTCTCGCTGAGGTTCTCATATGTTTTGGCGCACTCGTTACTCAATTTATTGCACTCCAAGTCAAGATATTTTAATATGTCAACTGCGCTGCAAGCAGTTGCTTCCATTAGGTCTCTTACATCTTGACGGGTCTCGGGCACAGTGCAGAGCTCCAAGTATGCTATGCGCTGTTGACACTGTTGGATTACCTCTTCAAGTTGTTCCACCTACTTTGGAACTTGTTATTCGGCATTTAATTTGACGAGTGTCACAGAGTGAAGTGCTCTGTGACCATTTCCTTTACTTCGAGTTGCTCGGCAGCAACTGTTCCTTGCTTTGTTGCAACTGTGATTTTTCTTCATCCCACTTCGCTTGCAGAGAAAGATTTTCCTGTTCTGCAGCACTATGTTTCTCCTAAAGGTCTTTATGTACTTGTGATAAAGCATGGGTGGATTGTGTTGTCTCTTCCTGAGCTCATCGAAGGTGAGCTTCAACTGTATCAGCGATGCGGTGTAGTTGAGTTGGCTCATCACCTAGTTTTGTTGTTCCTACTCATAGAGGAACAGTAGAAACTATGTGGCTAGACTATAATGCCTATTGCACCACTTGGAGCTCATCCTTAATCTGACTGAGCACCTCGTCATGCTTAGCTTCTTTCTTCTCTTCTATCTCCAGCGAAGCATCATTCAGTGCTGCGACGATGAAGTCGAAGTCGTCTGAGGTGGGGGTGTTCTCAAATTTGGTCCTGGTTTCTTTCACTTTCTTCCGGGATGAGGGTTTCGGGGGGGGAACCTTCCTCTTATTTGAGGGGTCCTCCTCGTCTCTAGGCGGTGTAACCTTGCCTTTCTTTGGTTCAAATTTTGTGCCATCTATCTCTTTTCCATCTCCTCCTTGCTCTCTTGAGATGGAAGCGGTCTTCACGGATGTGCTCTCTAAATCATGGACCTCTTCGGTCTTATTTATATTGCTAGGTCCGGCTGTATCCTGCACTGTTTTTGGGATGTCAACATCGAACATCTTCGCAAGGTCTGCTGGAACAAGGAGGCCCACTGACCATTCCTTGGTAATTTCTTCCAAGTCATCCTCCGTCAGCTTGTAGTAGGATTGAAGTTGTTGTTTATGTCCATCTGTGCGTGATGTGATGTAAATAAAATGGCGGTCTGCGCTGAATTTCATTAAGGGTCGAAACTTTTGGAGGGTATTAAAGGTCATACAAGTCTCGGACTAGATGGCTACCTTCAACTAGTTGTAATACGTATGGAACATGGAATTTGACTGCCACTGTTTATTCATGTTGTTTGAGTACCACAGTGTACTGAACTTCGCGGCCAGAGGTTCAAATAGCTCGATGTCTGGGAAGGTCGCACCTTCCGGCATCTCCCAGGCAATGAAAGTGATTAGGATCAATAGCCAACTAAAGTAAAATTCATACACTTGATCCCGGGCTACCCTACAGTCCAGTTCTAACTGGTTTACCAGGTACTGCGCCCAATTCATATGAAGTCCTTCTGCGCACTTCCCTACGAGGTCGACTACGAAACCAGTGACTTGGGTGGGTCGATTCTTTCGCACCAACTTTCCTATGATCAATTGGAAGGCAAGGTGCACTTTTCCGCTCTGGATAGAAGTTATCTTGTAGCCTTGTGTGCCCTTCTCGACATCTCCATAGGTGTCTTTAATCTTCTGTGCAAGAGCGTGATCCATGGTTTTCCCGGGTAAAAATCTTGTGGGTCAGGGCCATGCATGCTTAGCCCTGTGATCCAATTGATCAACATCGGATCCACTGTGATACTATGATTTAACCATAAGTATCTGCCATGGTAACAGGAAAACAGTAGCTTGACGCATGCATTCACTTCTTGGTGCCTTCTGAAGTGCGAGATCTTCATGACGTTGAGCAGTGTGGAATACGCGAGGTTATGGGTCCATGATTGAGGAATTATCTTTGAATTCTTTCCTTTTGTTTTAGTCAGATACTTATGTGGGGCAAGCATGCTATAGAACTTCCTATCGGCGAGGTTGAAGTCACTAAACTTCAATGCTGCAATTTTATCTTGGTCGGTGAGAACTGTGCGTATCCCCTTCGGGAGGTACTCAATGACCAAGGTGTACTCAAAATATCTGGGCACACTGTCTCGATTGATTGCGCCGCTCAGAGGTGGTAGATAGGTGGGTAGTATACTCAATATTAAATTAGCATTTGCGAGATCATCCCTATGCTTAGTTCACTTTTCATCTACTAGTCGGGATGGATCGGCTCGAGCAGTGGGCAGAGAGGCCGACAGTCCTCTCGTCAAAGATGCTTGTACACCTATAGACACTCCTCTCTCTGACATGAATATTTCAGTCATTAAGTCGAGGAGAACTTCTGTTATTGATTCTTCAACTGTGGTGAGTTCATCGGACATATGCGCTCGGGGTTAAAATTATCGAGGTCACGATGAACTTAGATACGACACTAGAACAAACAACAATAGTGCAATGATCATTGTATACAATTCACTTAGTCTGTGGGAACAAACTCTTAGTTAGAAAAAGTGTTCTTCGTGCATGGCACGACGAGATAAATAGGTAACTTAACAATGGTTCTCTTGCAATGGTTATGAGCCTCCATTAACTCTCGTTCGATCCATTATGGTGCAGTCTAACGGTCTGATGATGAACCTTTATTGCCTTTCTGCCCGTTCAGAGCGTCGATCGAACGGTTATAATATCCCCAACAGCTATATTGCTTTGCCATGGCGAAGTGCCATGTGTCGATGTTTTGATATGCCGACAAAGCTCCAATTCTATAAATTTTCTATCTACAAAGTTCCCTTTGGAACCTTCTGCAACTTATCTCTCTTCTTACTTTGCTTTTTAGCCTTCTTTCCAGTGAGCTTCACTTCGGTAGTTTGTTTTCCCTTCTAATTCTTATCTTATGTGGTCTTAGTTACTTTGCGTTGTTGAGATTCTCTCCTAGGACTCAGGGGTAACACCTCTTATTTATCCGAGATAGGTACTTCAGTCTCCTGGGAGTCTTCTAATGTTCTTGCAGTTTCGACATCTGGGTTTCTAGTGTTAAATAGCTTTGATCTATTCTCATGTTCTTCGATCAAGTGTGCGATCCTTCTGGTCGTGAAATATTTTAACTCTTGTTTCTTATGATCCAAGAATTCTTCTTCTTTCTTTCGTTTGGATTGATCTCTGTCAATCCAAGGTTTTCCTATTAACATGGTAAACGGGGCGCGGTCTTCAACAAATTTAATAATCTCAAAATCTTCCTTCGTCGAAGTTCCATTGACAATCATCGGTATCTGGGCGAGCTTTCCACACAGGTTTACCAGTTTTCATATGAATAACCCTATTCCTCCTAATGAGGGAGTCATAGCAGGCCATCCTATAGCTTCTGAAGTTCTCTTTGTCATGATATTCACCCGTGTTTCCTCATCTAGAACACAGTCAATGTTGAACTCTCCTATTCTTTCCTCAAGGCATTCCTTGTCTTTAAAGATCTCTGATAATCTAATATGTTGGTGGTCATTCAAGGTTTCTTTCATCTATAGAAATACCTTCTCTAATTCTTTCTAGGGTTCTTCTATAGCCTTAGTTTCTGGATCTGCCTTATGTTGATGTTTAGACAATATCGGGAAGACATTCTCTAAAGATAATAATTAATAATATAATTATTATTGATTATTAAATATCATATATAATAAGTAAATGATAATAATAAATAGTTATTGGTTATTCAAGGGACGCATCCTTTCATGGACGGTCACCTTATGTTCCCTATATATGGAACACTCATTATTGTAATAATATATTGAATATCTTTCATATCTCATATGAATAAAAACCAACATGGTATCAGAGAAGGACTGGGCTTAGCTCCCTCACGGGAGGGCCCAGGAAACCGAGAGAGATAGAGGCATAGTGTCAAATTTAAATTTTCTTTGAAGATTATTGGGCATTGGAAAGAATTTGGGCTTTGAGGCTCCAGCGGAAGATCACCAACCTCGAATTCAATTCACGGATCTTCGACAAGTTCACATCCAATAGATTCCAAAAGATGGTGTGTCGAATACTGGCAGGCCCCAAAGAGATATGGCATGGGAACTAACTAAGTTGTCACTCAGGCTGTGCGAGGAAATTGCAGTGCAGGTCAACATGGGTAGGGGCGCCTTCGGTAGTGTCTGTGATTAATGATTTGGTTGGCTTTGTGATGTAATTGAAATGTGTGTTGTTGGACATCATGCATGAAGAGGAGTGCAAGTTGGTTCCTTCATGATTTGTTGTGTTCCAACAAGTAGTGAGGAAAATCCTTGAGATATCAAGCAAGCCATTGTGAATGGGCCCTTCTCTATGCAGGTGGTTGTGGTATGGTCATGGTCATGCATGGCCAGGCACCGATGAGATTAGGGTTCTCTCCATTCGCCAAAGAAATACTGCAAGAAAAGGAACATTGGAGAAGTAAATATATCTATGTGTGCTTGGTGAGAGAGGCTTGGGTGACCATATTGTAAGATCAAGCGGCCATATATTATTTTCTCACGGGCTTGTTGGAAGTAACAAGAACATCCGTAGTCTGGCTCGTGGAGATGACGCTTACATTTGTTTTATAAATTTCAGTGTAGGAGGTACGTTTCTTCACTTTTTACATATAGCCGAAATGTTTTCGGGCAGGGAAACATATCTCCTGCTGTCCATTTATGGTTCCTTCCTGTCCAATAATGGTAAATCAATGTGTAAGATTTCCACCCAGTGTAATGGAGCATTGTGTAATATATTTTGATCCATTGTCCCACCCTGTACACAACTGCTTCACTCCATGCCAGTAAACAGTGGAATTGTATGGTCCTTTGTTAACAGATGTAACAACGACAGTGTAGCCATCATGGACATAGATAGTTGGAACTAGTAACTATCCATTGACAGCAATTCTTCTATATTTCTTGCATACCTTGGAATGCATGCTACAACCGAGCCTTCCGATAACCTTGGAAACTACACTTGAAGAATCGAGAATATTATCGCCAAAGGAAATCAGACTGCCACATTTTTCTCATTTGCAAATGTGATGGCTATTAAAATAGTGTTGGCTATACATGATGCAACTGGAATTTATGTAAACTCACACCAATGGTGATGCCCAGGGACCGCTTGAATATGTTTGTTGAATTTATTATGGCGGTGGCATGTGAGTAGGGTATGAGATTTTCCATTAGGGTCGGGGGAAAGACCATCATTTTCGGTGTTATTTAATCCATCATCGATTGTAAATGGTGCAAGAAATGAAAGAGAAAAGGAGATCAGTACACTTGTTATTCTCTATTTCTAGTGCAGTCTCTAGAAGAAGGACTTGGTTAGTGGATAGTGAGATCACATGGCAGGTAGCGTGATCTATTTTTAAGTCAAGATTCAAGGGGAATAATATATCTCAAGAAAATAATCAAACATGGATGGAAAGACCTTCCAAACATGATGTCATGGAGTGACATCACCAGAAATGATGCTCAAAGATAGGTAGTCTTTAGGAGAAATGTACCTCCCAGGATAGGACCATTCCAAATAGAATAGACATTTTTATTAACCATGAATTCAAGCTATGGTGATGGACCCTGTGATGGAGGAAGATACAATATGAGATTTAGAGAGAGAAGTTATAACAATCTTGGTACATGAGTTGATCCATGAGATCTCGAGGGAGCAGGCATGGAAGCAGTTCTAGTGTATGTAGAGGCACTCTGAGAGAGGAAGGTGGTACTACATATAGAAGGCGAAGAGATTGAGTTACCTCCAGAGAAGGAGGAAGAGCTACATTCAGTGTTAGAGGAAGTAGAGACAAAGGAGGAGTCACCTCCATCTCCATAGGGAGCAGTTATTGAAACACTCTCAGTTCCAGAGTATCAAGCACACAGCTAACGAGAGTATCAAGAAGCACAAAGCGATATTTGTTTCCAGGGTATTCTCTCAGGTGGAGGGAATAGATTATGAGGAGACATTTTATCATGTTCCTCGATACACTTCTATTTGGATGATCATTTCCCTTGCAACATCCATGGGTTGGAGACTACATCAGATGGATGTGAAGACAACCTTTCTCAATAGAGAGATTGAGGAAGAAGTATACATCGAGCATCCAAATGGTTTCATGATACATGAGAAGGAATCTCATGTGTGCAAGTTGAAAATGGCCTTGTATGGAATCAAGGAACCACCTCGAGCTTGGTATGCAAGGATTGATGGAAACTAGATGATTTTTGGGCTTCAACAAAAGTGTTGTCAATTCTAGCCTGTACTACAAGACTGTTAATGGTGAGTCCCTGATTTTGGTCCTCTATGTTGATGATTTATTCAATATCAGTACAGAGAGCCTTTTTATTGAATTAAAGTATGCGTTGGCCTCTAAGTTCGAGATGAAGGTCCTTGGTATGATTCACTACTTCTTGGGACTAGAGGTAAGGCAAAAAAATTTGATGAGATCTTCTTGAGTCAAGGGAAGTACACAGTTTAGAAATTGAAGAAGTTTGAGTTATTGAACTTGAAACTCATGGATACACCTATGGTGACGAATATTAAGAAACTATGTGTGTCTTCTTCCGATTCCGATGAGATTGATCTGACCCCGTACTGACAACTGATTGGATCATTGATGTATCTGGTTAACACCAGACCGGATATTTTCTATGCAGTGAGTGCACTTAGCCAATTTATGAGCCAACCAAGATATACACACTAGATTGTTGTGAAGCATGTGTTGAGATACTTACGAGGCACAATTCGACATGGTCTGAGATATACCTCCAGTATTGATATAATATGGTAGGAATATATTGACTCTAATTGGGCAGGGAGCGCAGTGGATAGAAAGAGCACCTTCAGGTGTTGCTTCACTTTGGGATCTTCCATGGTTTCCTGGTGTAGCAGGATATGAACTTCTGTTGCATTGAGAACAACAGAAGCAGAGTACATTGCATTAAGTATGATAGTCGGTGAAGTAGTGTGGCTTCACAAGCTCCTTGCAAATCTATCTGAACATGTGTTGGATTCCACCATTATTCATTATAGTAACCAAAGTTGTGTGAAGATCTCTGATAATCCGGTGTTTCATGACAAATCAAACCAAATTCAGATCAAGTACCATTACATCTAAGACATGGTGCAGAGGAAGGAAGTATTGGCACAGTACCTTCCTACATATGAGCAGGTTGTTGATGTTCTTACCAAACCAAGACGAAGTTCAAGTACTTCCATGATAGACTTGGTGTGGCATAGAATGTCTCCCTCACTGAGAGGGAGTGTTGATGTTTTCATCTTCCTGAGACATTCTCCAGATCATACTACTCTGTGACTAAGTTGAGTTGATCTGTGATGACACTTATCCGAGAAGGGATAAGTGTGGTTGGGATTATAACCCAACATCCCATGTGGAGAGCACATGAGGACATGTCAAGGGAGTTGAACCTTGACGTCATACACTGTGGGAGTTGACCCTAGTGTTTCTAGAGGGTGTAGCCTCTAACAGTCCACATGGAGTGCCATGTGTGACAAACTTTCTCCAGATCGTACTCCTCTATGAATTGAGTTGATTTGATCTGTGAGGACACTTATCCAAGAAGGGATAAGTGGGGCACTTATCCGAGAAGGGATAAGTGCGGTTGGGATTATAACCCAACGTCCCTTGTTTTCTTGTCTTATGTTCATACTTTCAAGCTTAGCAATCATTCTAGGGAAATCCAATACTTCATGGTCTAGAGCCTTACAACAGAGGTCTTCCACCATGGCATTCCTTAGCCAGATATCCTGGTCTTCTGCAATTGTAACATAGGGTTACTCCTCTGTTTCTTTTAAATGATCCCTAGACTCTTCTGTACTGCGCACTAGTATCATGGTAGCTAACCTACAACAAATTCTTTCTAGAATCCTGCATCCACTCGTTAGTCCAAACATTCTTTCTATGCATAGGTATAACATATCTTTCACTATTCCTATCAAATCTACCCATATCAAACCTTCTTTCATCTATTAATGCCCTAGTTTGCAAACTAGGACAGATTCTATTAAGCATACCTAGATCCATACTCTAGAAACAAAAAATTCCACGTATCTTACTTCTACAGAGCACAAAGCTTCCAGATTTAAAACTTTTAACTATTCTTACCTTTATCAGAGCACAGAGCTTGCAAATCTTACCTCTTTTAATCATAAATTCTCACTTTTACCTTTATTAGAGCACAAAGCTTTCAGATCTTGCTTCTTTCCTTTAGATCCGACCTCCTTTCTTCATATCGGGTTTCCTTCTTTAGCACAGGGCTTAATAAATCAAGTAGGACACTATGCACTACGGCACATATCTATGCACAGAGATTTCACAATCCCCGATCGAATCTTTGCACAAAGCTTCTTCTTCCTCAGATCCCAACAATCATAGTTTCAGGTCCCGGCAATGGAACCATTTGTTGGCACAGGGTCAAGCCCAGGGTTCAACGCTACAACAACACACCAACAAATCCCTAACTACCGTCCCTTTCGGCAACACCTGCAAAGCAGATGAAGTCTCACCCGAGGTAGAGGCAGGGGTGGTTGCAAGACTCAGGTGTCTGCAACCTTAGCTGGGATACAGATCTATGATTGTACTACTTAATAAAGCACTTAGCACTGTCATCTCCTCAATATATAATCATTAATCACTTTGCTAATAAAATAGGCCTTCACAACATTCATACTTAATCACTTAGCATCAATAGATAGGTCAGATCTAGCAGATCAATCACTAAGCATATTCATATGGATAAGATCTAATATTCTCTCATATCATTAGCACTAAGCACAAGAAGATCTATCTAATCATATTGAAGCACTTAGCAAAAGAAGACATAAACACATTAAGACAAGCAAAAAGCAAGACAACATAGCGTTTGCGTGGTTCACCCCCACCCTAGGGATACATCCACCAACTCTTCTTCTTTATTGTGTTCAGTCAATTGGTTACAAGCGCAAAGCCATCAAAACCCTTACTCCGCACAGGAAAAAAGATCCGCGTAACACACTAGATCCTTCTTCCTTGTGTTACAACACTAAGCCCTCCACAATCTACTACAAGGACCTGCACTTAGCTCTGCAATTTTTTTACAGTGATGCAAAAAGCACTTACAGACTCTACTCACAGTTAGCATACATTCACATCACATAGATGCACTATTCGACTTCTTCTTACATTGCCTATCCTTCTATTTATACATACAAAATATGCCTAAACATGGGTAAACCCATGGGCTGACATCCCATTCCCGTTACATATTCCCAAAAACCCAAAAAGGATCCAAAAGTGGGTGGAGATCCTGTGATATCCGCTTTGGCTTGCACTCCTCCTTCGACAGGCTATCGAAGTCCCAAAATAGGTCACTATGACCAAGAATCTCCCAAAACTTGGTCAAGGGCCAACAGTTAATATGTTTGCAGTATTTTGGCTAGTGTGTGTCTTTTCCAACTTCAAATGTCCATCTTCCAAGGTAGATCGTATGAAGTGGTACCTCAACTATATATGCTTAGTCTTCGAATGGAAGGCTGAGTTCTTT
>JASDQU010508898.1:54986-65356 GCA_032191745.1 Picea mariana | reverse complement strand
TTTAGACAGGAGAATGCCAATTTTATTTTTTTTTAAGTAAAAAAGGCAGAACCTATTATATTAGCTTTAAAAAAAAAAGCACATACATCCGAAATGCCAACTATCCCACCAGGTTAACGGAAACTGAGACAGCCGGCCTTCGATACAGTCCATGGCAAAAATTAGGTTGCCATCTGTCTCGCCCGAAGGAAACCAAAACATTTGGCGCCCATTAGTCTGAGAAAATCTCCTTAGTTTCTAAATTACATCATAATGAAACTTAAATAAAACCAGAGCCTTGGCTCTAAGCAAAACAAATATTCTAATCATAACCATTAACTGTACCTATTACCCATTGATTGTTGCATTGTCCATGTCCTTGCGTCCTTCCTTCTCTCCTGCCCTGGATGGCAGCACGAAGACCTGAGCGCACGTCAAGAATCTCTATCTTGGTGGCTTGTTGGAGTAGGTGTCATAGAGTATATCGGTGCATTGGCTAATTAGTATGGCACGGTGGATTTGGTCCTCTACCAAGCTCCTCAAATCGAACATCAGCTCCAAGTGTTCCGAGTGGAAGAATGGCGGTTGGCCATGCCATTCTTCTTGCATGACGGATAAGGGACGTAGCATAGGAGCCGTGCCACCATCCCTCTCCCAGATTTCCTTCAGTAGTGCACCTTCTGGTTGTGTTGCCTCCACCTCTGCTGTCGTGTTTCCTCCTGACGTTCCCATTGCCTCATCCCTATCTTGTGATAAGTGTTGTTCCTACTGAGCCATCCGGTTGCCCGCACCCAGGGAGAATTCCTCTGCACTTGCTACCTTCTGCACATCCATGTATTCCAGAAATTCTTCGACAATATAACAAGTAGGGGGTTCCTCCCGTTGGGCGTCCCCTCTGTGGGATCTATGTTGTTCCCTGGTGGCATGCATGGTGGTTTCCCCTGGAAAACAAGTAGGCGGGTTCCAATTGTCTAGAACTGTGAAGAGTAGGTGTTCCAAAAGAGTTTGAATGGATGCCTTTGGAATAACTTCTTCTACATAGGCCATGGGAGGCGTTCTGGGCTTCCTGGACTTGTGGACAAGCTGCGTCCGAGCCATGGACAATGCTCGCTCAAAATTTTGCTGTCTTCTTCGGCGAGCGTCAAAGGCATACTAGGAAGCACCCCTGCGGGTCTTGCCTCTCTCCCTTGCCATGTAGATAAGCCAAATAGTGGTTAGGGCGACGATGACGTGGCAATAACCACACCATAGCTCATAAATGCCCATCTTCTGTAGCTCAAATTCGAAATGAGCTTGTCCCCTGCCAAAATTGTATATATTCATGAGGAGTGATGCAAATAGATCTACCATTAATTCTATCTGCTTAGTGCACTGTGCGTCCGTCCCCTTCACTCGTGTGGGAGGACTCAACCCATCAGCCTGGCTGCTTCGACTTGCTCCCATCCTTAATGGTGAGGTGATGGGAGCCGGTGACCTGTATTTAAGGCCCAGCCTGGCTCAGTACCACGTGGCTCGGTTGCTCTAGGTGGCACCCCATCTGATTTTAGGAAGTCCTTATTGGCCAAGTTTTGACAATGGGCTGAGAGATCTATGCTTTCCGATATGTGTGTTTCCCAGTAGATGCTTTCCCTCTCCGTTGTTACCCCTTAGTTTTCCAAGAAATCCGCTACACTATTTGCGTCCCTTTTCACATGGGAGGGGATGATGCTGAGATTGGGCCTGAGGAGGGACCCAAATTCCTTAAACAACCCCGATAGTCTCCAACTGGGCGAGAATTTCATCAGATTTTCCCCATAGATAATCTTGATAATTAGCTGGATGATAATTTGAGAGTCCCCTTCCAAAATGATTTTGTGAAAGCAGTTGTCAATTGTTGCTTGGAGGCCGCGTAGGAGGCCGGTGAGTTCAACCACATTGTTGGTGCTTTCCCCAATGTAACCTGCCACCAGGCAGAGAATTTGGCCACCTGAGTTTCTGAGTGTGGCTCCAAAACCAGCTGGTCCCAGATTTCCTTTGGAAGCCCTATCAAAGTTAACCTTTACAAATATTGTTGGAGGGGGGGACTAGGTGGCTGGGCTGCTTCTTTGGTGATTTATTGCATTCACAATAGGCTAATTATTCAAGCTAAGATGCCAATGATGGAAGATGCATTGCTCCTCCTTATGACATTTCAAGTCCTCCAGCTTCCAAGTTTACTTATGATTGTTTCCCGTATGAGCTTGGCTATTCTTCCCCAGGTTAGGGCCGGTGTGGATGACTTGGAGTGGAAGATTCACTGGTTCCTTTCCTTCTAGATTTTCCAGAGAGTGAATCCCGAGAGAAGAATCCAAATGTAGGCAAGAATAGGGTTTTTATGAGATATAGAGTCCCAATTCTTTATTGTGTCTCTGATGTTGTTCCGGTTCCTATTCGTCCTACGCATTGCTTGAGATCCTTGGTCCCAAATCCAATGGCTAAAATGACACCTGTTGAAAAGATGTTCCATTGTTTCCTCTTGTTGTTGACATAAAGGGCAGATTGAGGGCCCAATGAAGCACCTTTTCCTGAGATTATCCCAAGTGAGGATATGGTTATGAACTATGAGCCATAAAAAGGTGGAAACCTTGGGCCAAAGGGAGGGGCTCCAAACCTTGGTCCAAATATTCTCCTTGTCATGATTCTGGTAGTTGCCTTGCAGATAGTAGGATTCTTTGACTGAGAAGTTACCTGTGGTGGAATGCCCCCATCTGAGGATGTCCGAGCCCTCTTGCATGGGGACTTTCCTATGGCTGGTGTAGTGTTGCTAGCCCTGTAGGTCCGAGTTCTTAGGGATCTGTAGCTCCTGGGTAGAAGTTTTCCATTGTCGCCAAGGCAAATTCCTATCATCGGGTCGCCATAGATCCTTTACCTGCCTAAAAGTGCCCTGGTTTAGAATTTTCCTAAGGGGCCTTAGTTCCTCCAGTTCCAACAGAGGTTTTTGCTGTTGCCACGAGTCCTACCAGAAGAGTGCGCTTTCCCCATTCCGAATCTCCCAGAAGGCGTGATTCTGAACTAGCTGTCTGTTTTGCCAAGCTGTGTTTCAGATATTGGACCCCTGTATTTGGTCATTGTGTCAGATGAGTTGGTTTGCCTGCATGTTTGGTTCATACTTTTGTTTCCATATTTGCACCCATAGCGCATTGGGGGCCTTTAACCATCTCCACCACATTTTAGCTCCCATGACTTGGTTGAGTTTTCCTGGGTCGCGAAGTCCCAACCCTCCTAGCGCTTTGGGCTTGCAGAGCTTGTCCCAACTGACTAATGCCCATTTCTTGTTAGGTTGGTGACCGTGCCAAAGGAAGCCTCGTTGGAGGTTTAAAATGGCTCTAATGACCTGCTTGGGCACTGCTAGGGCCATGAAGAGGTAGGTAAGAAAATTTTGCAGGAATGACTTGAGAAGCACCAGTTTTGCTACAATGTTGAGGAGTCTAAAAGTCCAATTGTTAATCCTATTATAGATGGATAGAAGCAAATTGTCCCATGAGATGGATCTCACTGTGGCTCCAGTAAGGGGTACTCCTAGGTAGTTGGATGAAAGGGAGCTCTTGGGTATGCCTAGTAGTCTTGAGATATGATTCTGAACCACTATCGGAGTGTTGAAGAAGTAGAGTTTGGATTTGTCAAGGTTGAGGGTCATGCCAGAAGCTTCCACAAAATCAGAGAGGATGGAGTTAAGATTGTTGGCCTCTCTTGCGGTGGGGGTATTCATGAGGAAGGTATCATCAACAAATTGGCTATGTGAGGGTGCATGATGAATATTATGCAAGGGTAAGCCCTTAAGTGAGCCTTCCAAGACCGCCGTCTTGATGTATGATCCTAGGCCTTCCGCCATGAGTACAAAGAGAAAGGGCGAAAGAGGGTCTCCTTATCTAATGCCCCTGGAAGGAGTGAAAGGTTGGGAGGGCACTCCATTAACCAGGATAGAGAAGAAGGATGAAGAAGTAAGATTCATGATCCAGTTTACCCATTGATGGTCAAACGCAAAGGCTTCTAGCATAGAGCTAAGATACTGCCAGCTAACTCTATCAAAAGCTTTTGAGAGATCAATTTTGATGAGCATACCTGGGATTTTAGTCGTTTTGAGCGAGTGGATTACCTCATGAGCTAGGATGACACTGTCCATGATTTGTCATCCTTCTATGTACCCTGCTTGTTCCTTGGATATGATGAAAGGCAAGATTGGCTTGAGACGCGTTGCAATCACCTTTGTAATGATTTTATATATGACATTGCAGAGGGCAATTAGTCTGTATTGCTTAGGATGAGTGACCCTTTCCTCCTTTGGAATGACAGTGAGAAATGTTGCATTGAGGGCTGTTAGGACTTGACCTCAGGTTCGATATTCCTCAACAACCTGCCATACCTCTTCCTTGATTAAGTCCCAACAGTGGTGGAAGAAATCAGTGGTGAAGCCATCTGGGCCAGGTGCCTTGCCTGAGGGCATTCCTTTAACTGCCTGATCCACTTCTTCCCGAGTAATGGGCCTCATGAGGGATTCATTCTGCTCTGGAGTCACTAGAGAGGGTATATGCCTGGTTACCCGTCTGATTGCTGCCGTTTTGTCCTCGTTGGTTTCTGTTAGAAAATCTTTGTAGTAAGTGTTTAGCTCTTCAGCTATTTGGGTGTGTTCCCTGATTGGATTTCCTTGGGCATCCTCCATATGTGTTAATCGATTGATATAGCCGCGGTGCACCATGGCTCGATGGAAGAACTTTGTGTTCCTCTTGCCCTCTTTGAGCCATTTGACTCTAGATTTTTGTTGCCACATAATTTCCTCTTGTTTTTTTCTCTTTTCTAGCTTGGCTTGGAGCTCTTCTTCCTCCTGCATTAGGTCAGCGGTTCTGATCCTTGAGATGAAAGTCTTATGCAGTTTTGCTAGTTTGTTTTCAATATCCTGCATGCTTTGGAATATATTTCCAAAGGTGTGTTTGTTCCAGAGCTTCAACGAGTTTTGAAATTTTTGAGGCATTGCTGGAATTTTTACATGCAAGTACCATGATCGATTTCAACCTGGGCCCACCAGGACTTTGCAAGTTGATCTAAGTCAGGGTGTGATAACTAGAATTTCTCGAATCGAAAAGGCTTGTATTTTGGTGTTGCTTCTGTTTCCAGGTAGAAGGCGATTGACCAATGGTCCAATCCTGCTCTTAGGAGGATGAGGCTCTCCATGTTCGAATCCATTTCTATTAAATCTTCCACTACAAGGAAGCGGTCCATACGGCAAGCCACTTGTTGGTGCCCGAATCTGCGGTTGGACCAGGTGAAAGTCCCATTTCGATTTTCGATGTCTACTAGATTTAGCTGATCTATGAGGGTTTTGAACTTACCGCTGTTCGGCTGTAGTCGCTTGGTTCCTCCTTTTTTTTCTTCTAGCGTTAGGATCATGTTGAAGTCACCGCTTAGAATCCAATTGGGCGTGCTCAACAGGGTTTTGATGCTAGCTATTCCTTTCATGAGATTCTCTTTGTCCTGTTGACTTTGAGGTCCATAAACATTGGTGATGACACCTTCCCGAGCCGACCCTATGATTGCGAAGTGGGTTGTGAGCGTACCAATGGTCGAGAAAGGTCTGCTTAGGTTGGCGGTGTTGGGATTCCATAAGATGGCTAGTCCCCCCGATGTGCCTATGGAGTTTATGTGTATGAACTCGCACCCACACCAGCTTCTTTGGAAGATGGTTTCGGCTTCCTTTCCTACACATTTTGTCTCTTGTAGCAGCAGGATGTTTGGATTTTCTGCTCTGATCGAATATCGGAGGATCCTCTGTTTGGATCTACCATTGAGTCCTCTAATTTTCCATGTGACGATCTTCATCATAATGGTTGTTGGGTTGGGTGGAGGTATCCCTCCGAGAGATTTTGGATCTGCCTAGAATTGAGCATGAGGTTTCCTGCCTCCTTGATAAGCTGTTGGGCTGATTTCTGACCCCTTCTTTTGTTTTCCTGTGGTATTCTCTTTGAGTCTAAGCTTGGATCTGTGGCTATACCCAATCTTGTTGTGGATCCTACTGTGGAGTCCATAAAAACTTTATGGACCTTGTGAAGTTTCTCTTCGGGGAGGGTTTGTAGATCCTTTTGATTGAGCACTTCCTCCAGTTTTTCAAGATCTATGCCTGCTAGATCACGGTCATCCAACTGCATCTGGATGTCCCCATCCATGCCACCTCATTCTTCTGGGTTGGCCTCAATGATTTGTACCGAGGGAGGTATAGCTTGGTTCTTCCCTTTCTCTTGTTGTTTTGCTTTGTGCGGATCTTGGATTTCTTCATCTTTCGACAGTTGACTCAAGATCTCATAGGAGTTTTTGGTTTGGACCTTGGGATTGGGATCCAGATGTTGTTTCCTTGGAGATGTTTTTTCCTGCCTGTGACCATGGTGAATCCATCTTTCTGCTTGGCTTCACTGGCTTTGGTTGCTTGGATATTCCATGGACAGTCCCGAAAGAGGTGGCCATGTTCATGAAATTTCCTACAGCGAAAGGGAATGTGTTCATAATCCAACGTTTGTTGCCAATCCTCGTCTTGATATTCTAAAGTAACAGAGGCAGGAAGAGCTTTGGAAATGTCCATGTAAATATAGATTCAGGCATAGGAGGTGTATTTTATTTGCTTTGTAGCCTCCGAAGTTTGACGTATTGCCCCACTATGTTTCCTATTCCCATAAGGATTTCCTCCAGTCGAAACTCCTGGGGCAAGGAGTATAGTCGGATCCAAACTGGATCCATTGTGGAATCTTCCTCATCCGGATTGGATCTGTCCGTCCAGAAGCGTAGGAATAGCCCGACCGAGTTATAAAAGTATGGCCCATTTTCAAAGATTCTGTCCTTGTCTTCCATGTTGTAAAGGATAATCGTGAAGAAACCTTTGGAGCTTAGCTGGACCTCATAATCTCTTTTGGGGTTCCACCAATGCTTGATCCATCGAGTTAGGTCACGTTCATATGGCCATAGTCCAAGGAACTTTCCTATAAGGGCATGCTCTCACATGAACTGGGTATGTTCACCCACTCTTGTTGAGCTTATGAGATACCTTGGGGGTTTGTCGGATTGCGGTATGCATTTGCCCGTCTCCCAGCTACGAGATGATTTTGGATGGGACGTTCCTGGTTCCACATCCATCTCTTTCCTGAGCCCTTGTTCTCTAGCTAGGAGTTGGTCTCGGAGCTGCAACGGTGACTTGAAGGAGGGCCGTTTGGCTCTTGTACCTGCCTTGTCGTTGGCGGTTACATTGCGATACGAGGGGGGTTGCCCCCCCTCTGCCGGACTCATTCTGACTAATCAGACTTGAAGTCTGCCTATACAAGATCGTATCAGACAAAGGGTTTCACGGCGGGAAGTTCTGGTCATGCAACAATTTTGCAGGGGAAGCGTTGCAGAGCGCTAGGGTTTTCCCCAGGAGAATGCGAATTTTAGTTTGCCTACAAAATAGCATATGTTTCCCCATTTGAACCTACACGAAGAATTATTCGATCAATGGGGAAAGTGTGATATTGGGCATACATACGTTGAAACACCCAATTCACCAGAATTATAACAACATGCAATGCTTTTACCAACTTATATATATTTTTGCTTTATTCTATTTTTAAATGTATTTTTTCTTATAAATTAGAAGATTGACCTCTAGGAAAGGTTTTTTGGCTCTGAGGCAATCTTGGAAAGGATTGTAGCTCCAAATTATTTCAAGTTTAATTTAGAAACTCTTTTGTAGTCAAGGGACATTTTTGTCATTGAAGATTTCTATGCATTATTTATTTTTTTTGTGTATTATTATACCATTAATTTGATGTCACAGGGGTCTACCAAGGATTTCAATTTTCCAAGCTATCTTGTGTAATTGAATGAGTTGATAGTTATTATTTTCAATAAAAAAAATCATGCTTTATTAATCATTCTCTTATTTTATGTAGTGCATTTTTGTCATCTAAATACATAATTTATTGTGGAATTATTTTCGGTAACCAAAGTATACATGATGGTGAATCATAGTGTTTTCTTTACATGATTTTCATCTCTTTCTGATTTAGTATAATTATATTTCTTGAAGGTTATCTTCTGGTAATAGTTCTCAGTAGAATTATTTCTTAGAGAATTAAAAGCTATAAGTTGCTTTCATTCATTGTTCTTGAAGGTTATTCTTTTGTAACATATTTCTTCAAGCTCTCTAGATTAGATTTAATTTCAGAACTTAGTATATAAACAACAAAAAATTGAAAACAAAAAACAATTTTAAATTGATTCACAAATCCCATCAAACGATTGTCGAATCATTAACTCAGAGAATTATTCCATCCCAAACAAGGAAGAGTCTAATTGGGCATTTTCCTTGGATTTAATATCTATTGTTGAGAATTGGGAATCTAACCCCCTCAACATAATTGGTGCTATAAGGAGGGCCTGTGTATGGAAAGATATACTAACAACTCATTTTCCCATAATACTCCAAATCCTAAAGGACAAACTTGTTATCACATAAGACTGTCTAAGGGTCGCAAGGCAACCCAATCCTTTTCTTACGCAGGTATCAGCCTTGAGCTCAAAGCGCATTTTTCAGAACAGATGATTTCGGGCTCAAAACACAAGCAATAGGCAGTTTTAATTTTTCAGCGGCAAAGATTCCAGGAGCAGCTCAGATTAATGGCTCACGGGCATTCGAAAGTCCAAAATTGCATGAAGTATAACGCCAGAGCAAAAGGTCCAAAGTCTCAAGACCCGGAGCGAACACGAGCCGTTGATCAACAGGAGCCACATGTTGTTAGATCCATAGCTCCGAGTAAAAGCGTTGAAGGCAAGACGAGGTTTGAGATTTGATTTTCCCTAAGCTTGGATACTCAAAATGAATCTTGACCGTCCAAATCTAGGAGCCACGTGGCGCCAGTTCTAGAGCTTCGGAGGAATTTGCTTGGAGCAAATAAAGTTTGACTATTGAAAGGACTGAAGCCTGAATCATGAAGCAGATCTCGACCGTCAATTTGAAAAGAGAAGATTCGATCCATCAATTTAAAAGGCACCAGAGTTGGGCCGTTGATCAGGAAGCCTCATCTCATATCACAATATCAATGGTCGCGCTCCATTGTAGGGTCGAAAGGTGTGCACGTTTTTAAATTTTGAAGGACGCCCCACAATCGGAACCGTGGTTTTTAGAAAGTGACGCATGGCGGTTCATGGTGAATTGCGGGGACAAAAGAGATTTTCTTTCAAACCACCCTTGGTCGCACCCGCAATCGTGCAATTGCGTAGGGTCATGGCCCTAGGTCACATTGAAGAAGGAGCGATCGAGAGGAGCTGCGCCAAAGGCCAAAAGTGCTTGTATTGGTCACATAAGAAGATCTGCATGGCCTCGAGGCACCGAGATTGACTTGAAGAAGTCGTGGGCATCGCCTAGAACATTCATGGATGTCAGGCCTCGTCCCGATCCCGATGAAGGTAGTTAATGGAAATGGGGGTGGTAGTTGAAACCTCGTCTCACCCCATAAATGGAAAGCATACTGAGAGATGCCGTGGGGGGAGATTGTCAATCCGAAGTTTCCCGAGGGATGAATTTTCCTGCAAAGCACATAACTAAGTCGAGCTCACGTCTGACATAAGAAGGCCTTCACAGGCTGATAGAGTAGGCGCCGACTGGAAATTTTGAATGCGGGGGTCCGATACATTCCTGGTGGTTGCAACATTTCTAGTATATATAGACAATTTTGATATTTTGTTATGGTCGAATGGTTGAGCTAGGCTCCCTTACTATTGTAATATTTTGATGAAGAACACTGTTTCTCTGGTTATGTACTTGATTTGAGACTTCTTGATTAATCTAAGTCAACTTCTCTTAATCCATCTTATTTGCCTCTGATACTGAGAGAGTTCATGAATGACTGATTCACATGGATTGTTGTGACTCTATTATGATGAATGTTTGATTATAGTGCTATTATGATTTCTTTCATTTTCCTTGAAATTTGAATCCAAGAGGATCTTGTGTTCGAATTTTTACTCCTTAGGCTGCTTGAAGACCTGATGTCCATAGCAGGCCTCTACACCTTTCTCGCCAAAGTCTTCCTTCTACTCACCTTTACTCTAACTTACTGACTGAAGTTAACCCAAGACCTCAATTGCTTGTGCATGCTAGTCCAGATTTACGAGTTAGAATGTTATTATCATTGAGTCTTCTCCATTTGACCACCTAAAACTCATTTACATTTACTGTATAAACTGATGGGTAATGGGCATACCTTCTATGAAATCTGAGGGTGACTTCTAGTGCTAACAAAACTTATGAAAGTATTCCATCTTAGGACTTGGAGAATCCTAGACATTATATTGACTCAATCCCATGCGCAGTATCACACGATAAAGTGAATTATTTTCAACGTATCACCTTAGGC
>JASDQU010508898.1:25787-37952 GCA_032191745.1 Picea mariana | reverse complement strand
GTCATCTACAGTTCCGCCATATACATATTGCACCCAAAACTTCCATGGTCTACAATTCCTCCACATATTGGAACATGGTTTGCATTTCGACCACAAATAATCCATTAAGATACATTAATATAAATATAATTTAAATAAATATATTTAAACTTGAACCTGACTTTTTTCGAACTCGTTGATTGGTCCTATGTCATCACATCATGAGCCCGACCGACCGCGGTTCCTTTCAACACTTAGCCAATTATCTCTTCGTGGGGTCGCGACTTAGCACTATCGAATTTTTATGCCCCTTGTTCTGTGATATACGTATTCAATAGCAATTTATGAGAATCCGATCGACCCCCGGGTTGGCGCTATTATAAATCCTTTACCAGAAACTTTCGTCATCTACAAGTGCGCGATATACATCTTACACCCAAAACTTTCATACTCTACAATTCGTCGTGACTAAACGCCATCGATT
The DNA here is from genome assembly GCA_032191745.1 of Picea mariana. NCBI lineage: Eukaryota > Viridiplantae > Streptophyta > Pinopsida > Pinales > Pinaceae > Picea > Picea mariana. The sequence continues at coordinate 37,489 of JASDQU010508898.1, read as the reverse complement.
TGTTATGCTCCTTGTTCTATGATATACATGTTGCACACAACACTTCCATGATAAACATTTTGCCGACACTCGGGTTGGTGCTATTATAAATCTTGCACCCAAAACTTTCGTCATCTACAAGTGCGCGATATACATCTTGCACCCAAAACTTTTGTACTCTACAATTCGTCGTGACTTAACGCCATCGATTCCTTATGCCCCCTGTTCTGTGATATACATGTTACACACAACACTTCTGTGATATACATTTTGCACCAAACACTTGCGTCATTTACAATTCGTCCCCGATTATAGAGCTCGCCTATTCGTGAATCCGAGATCTGAAAAGTGGCTAGGCTTCGAATGGTTAGCGTTTGGTCAGAGTCATGATATAAAATCACGAGCGCAAATGTGAACCGGTGTGTCCGCCAATGCGCGCATTGGGACATTTTCGGATAAATGGCTAAGTAACAAGAAAGAGAGAGTAGAGGGGAAAAACAAATGGGAATTCAGTTGAGTATAGAGGAGGGAAAAGAAGGTCCAATATATTCAAATCTACAATAGATATTCCATTTCCTAGCAAGATCTTTTATGTATGTTTCTAGAGAAGTTGTATACATATTGCATATACTTGGAGAGAAGCCTGAAGGTAGCAGGTACAGGAAACAACAACTAGAAATTGGAAATTTCCTGAACCCGCAAACTCAACAATCCGCAAAAGAGATGTCAAGAAATGGTCAACGGTCGGATGGGCTTCAAAATAGGGTGACAAGGGTTCTCGAGGAGGCGTAAGGCCCCGCCTATCAAATTGTATATATATTCTGCTTCTACACGTGACAACTCAGTGCACAGGTTCACTTATTGGCATTAACAACCAAAAAACGTATTCAACAACGATTTACGGGAGCCCGACCGACCCCTGGGTTGGCGCTATTATAGATCTTGCACCCAAAACTTGCGTCATGTACAGTTCTGCCATATACATCTTACACCCAAAACTTATGTGGTCTACAATTCATCCACATATTGGAACATGGTTTACATTTGGACAACAAATTATCTAGTAAGATACATTAATATAAATACAATGTAAATAAATATATTTAGACTTGAACCTGACTTTTTCGAACTCGTCGATTGGTCCTATATCGTCACATCATGAGCCCGACCGACCGCAGTTCCTTTCAACACTTAGCCAATTATCTCTCCGCGGGGTCGCGCCTTAGTGCTACCAAAATTTTATGCCCCATGTTCTGTGATAGGCGGGTTGGTTCGCTTATTGCCCCAGGGTTGGCGCTATTATAAATCTTGCACCAAAAACTTTTGTATTTTGCAATTCGTCATGACTTAGCGCTATCCATTTCTTATGCCCTCCTGTTCCATGATATACATGTTGCACACAACACTTCCGTGATATACATTTTGCACCAAACACTTCCGTCATTTACAATTCGACCCCATTTTCCAAAATTTCCCTTATAAGCTGCTTGGCAGGGACTACGCTGCCACGCAGCACTTGTTTTTATTGAACTCAAAAATAGAATTAAGGAAATACTCCATATGTATGTGTTTAATTTTTAACCATAAGGTAATTTACCATGTGAGATGAGAAATTCATTTACTCTAATTTTTTTTTATTGAATTTAAAATTACTAATAAAATTGTAGAAAAACATTATATATGTGTGTTTAGGTTTCAACATATCTCTTGTTTATTGGAAAATTATATAAAGTTATGTTAGGGTAATTTACTCCCTTACATGAGAAATTCATTTATTTTTAAGTCATTTTTATTGAACTCGGAATTACTAAAGCAATTAGGGAAAAACCGGTGTTCGAGTTTGAACATATATCTTGTCTATTAGAAAAATATATAAAGTTACAATTCGATAATTTATGGATGCCTAAGTTTGCCACAACTAGTATACTTCATTATAAAAGGTAGATTTCATCTACACTTATTAATTGGTATATGATCATGAATATAAAAGTACTTATCAACCTATGAAATGGTATATGATTAGGAATATAAAAAGTATATTATTGTTTGTTTTGTTACCCCATTTGATGCATGAACGCATTTTTGTTAGAGGGTTTGCCCAACAAGAAGTGTTTGAATAAAAAGTGTTGACAAGTAACAAAACGACAATGATTGACCCAATGAGTGACCCAACGAATTTTGATGGACCTGGGTGTGTATCTTCTGGTTCTCTTGTAGCTGGATAGCCTAGAACTTCAAGAATCCCTGAAATGGGATTTCAACTCAGCACCTTTTTGGAAGAGCCCCACCTTAAACCCTTTATTGCTTGATCCACAACTCCATGAATCAGTGATCAGATGGATGTTAGGTGAGGCAACCGAGAGAGCTTAGAGGGACCATCCCTCAGGTTGGTCAGGGCCCCCAAGTTTCTATTGTTCCTTGTCTGATTCCCAGACAGAAGTCAAGACATATGTTAGAAGGTATCTCACTAGGTTTCAGAGAAGTGCCTAGGCAATGATGATAAGCCCTTATTGATGAACTGAAGGTGGCATCCTTACCCATTAATTCCATAACGGCATTGAGAGAGATAGATATTGCTTACTTACGCTAAACAGAAGACCTAGGGAGGGGTTTCAGCGAGATTGAAAAGCCTAGTCACGATCTTGAGCAGCCTCCCCTTCAGAGATCTGGTTCTCCAGGTTTTTTTTTCTTAAGCTATTAATAGAGAATTTATTTTGCCAAGTAGGTAATATTAAAATATGTATTATTTGCTAGGGATATTATTGTTTATTGTGTTACCCCAATTGATGCATTAGCACATTTTTATTATAGGGGATTGCCAAACATTTATTTTGCCAAGTAGGTAATATTAAAATATTTATTATTTGCTAGAGATATTATTGTTTATTGTGTTACCCCAATTGATGCATTAGCACATTTTTATTATAGGGGATTGCCAAACAAGAAGTGTTGTTTGTTTTTTAAGTTATTAATAGAGAATTTATTTGGAGTAATATTAAAATATTTATTTTTAGGGAAGATAATAATCAACATTTATGGATGATAATAAGCTATTAAAAAAATAATAAGTACTTTTTTTTAGAAGTTTTTTTTAAATTAGGGATGGTTATTTTATTCAATTAGTAGAAAAAATAATAAAGATGTGGAAAATTTCTCTTGGGCTATTCAACTATTGATTTTAACAAATTTATATGTGTGTAACTTTGCTAAATATTGTTGTTGATGGGTGGGCATTTTACCTCATTCTGTATTATAGATATAATGGTCTAAATGGGAAATTATTGTCCACATTTATATCTCGGTATAATGATAATTTTCTCTTAGGCTACTAACTATTGAATTTGGCAAATTTATGTGTGCAACTTTGCTAAATATAATTATTGTTGGTTGGGTATTTACCTCATTCATTATTAGATATAACATTGTAAATGAGAAATCATTATCCACATTTATAACTCTATAATAATAGAAAAAAAAAAAATGACACTTGAATATGCCTTGTAGGGTCTAATTATGAGTTAAACATGCCCAACATTTGGCATTTTGGTTGATGTTTTTTTATAGATGTAGAATGGTGGTGTTAATTAGATATTTATTCTTTACTTTTACATTGTATTCGTAATCAATATTGGTTGAAATGAAGAGTGAATTGATAACATTGGGAGTAAAGTTCACATCTGGGCAAGAATGATATCTAAACCTATTCCAACTAATTGGGGAGTCATGTGTTAATAACCAATCTTAATAACATGTGTTGTTGGAAATTCCTTGTAATTTGTTTAACCAAAGATTCCAACCAATAATTTGTTTCTCTTAATTTCATTGTTATTTCTTTGAGAAATTATTGGAACCAAAATTAGTTTGAGCCTCATTAAGAGTTTTCCTAATCACTCTATTTTATTTATGAATCAAAGACATCCTAATTATAGCTAGTGACTAATATGTTAAGAAATGATTGTTGGACTTAACTTATTTGAGAAGCCTTGTTAATAAATAATACCCAATTAAAGTGACCATTCATATAGTTATAATGGACATAATACTAGTGTGTGTGTGCCCTTAATATGTTTTTGATGATGTAGAGGAATTACCATAGTGACTTTAGAAATTGATGTAATTTAGTTCTACAAGTTAGAGGATTGTGTGTACACGTATATGAGAGAGCTCATGAGGAAGGATTTCGAACTAAGGAATGGTAATGTATTAGTGATATAAATTGAAAGATTTTAAGCAAGAATTGGGATAAGCTAAATGTGTGGAATGAAATATAATGAACAATGTTTTTGTATTTAAAATATATAAGAACACACACACACACACACACACACACACACACACACACACATATTCTTATGGAGCCATTTGGTCATTTTTATTAGTTTGTTGAATTACTGGGAAGGGGCATTATAGAAATCTTACATATGTCGAGTATTGAAACATTTTCTTTAATCTTCTTCGAATCTTTGACAATGTTGTATTCCATAGGATTCAAATAACTAGTTGAAAGTTTATGCATATCAGAGATAATAGGAGCAAGTCTAATAGTGGGATTCACGATCCATGATTTTCTTGTATTCTGATTTTGGGACACAAACGGTTGTTGTTGGGTTATGTGTCCTTTGCTTTTGGTTTGAACTACTAATACTTCTTCCACCATATCATCATCTTTAGCCATATTCACACCAGGAAGTATATCCCATAAGCCCATAATTGTCTCACCAAAAGGTTCTAGATATTTTTCTTCTATGTCTCCCTCTAATTGTTGATCAATTTCTTCTACTCGAGCACAACCATCCAAGAATCTATTGGCTACCAAATTCATTGTGTTTATCCATTGTCAATGGGTCTTCTCAGAGTCATTAGCCTGATGATAGTTGCAATAGTTATCCATGGCTACTACTTGTAAATCAATGTTTAAATTTGCAAGAGGTGGCTCAATGGCTTTAGGAGGGAAAGGCCTTTTGAAGAAAGACCTATATGGTTTTTGGCTAGAAGTCTCTTCTCCATAACTCCACTTCATGTCTAGTATTTCATTGGATTATCATTTGATCATTATCTACTTGCTTTCCATATCCATTGAGTCATTTTCCTTAGCCATTGTGGGTTTTTTTGGTTGAGATCATGGACAAATAAGACCCTTTTTGGGTGGCACAACTTCCTTCTTCTTTAATGTGGTCCAAGTTTATTTGCATCCTTTCATTTCAAATTCAACCTTCTTAGCTTCCTCAAAATTTAATGCTAGTGAATTGTTTGTTGCTCGATTAAAAAACATCAAAATTGCCATGGGTAATGCATTAGCATAAACTTCAATATGAAGCTCTGGTGCAGTAGCATTGTCGTCTATGAACTTATTTAAGACTATAGTAAACTTTTTATTGAAATATTTAACTTTTTATTAAGGACCCATGACTAAAGAAAATAATCCAGTCCTTAGTGCATCGGTGGTGGTTTCTTCCCCAAATTTATTTATGAAAACTTTTTTAAAATCACCTCAATTAGTAATTGATCCTACCGGTAAATTTAAATACCAATTAGATATTGTGTTTTCAAAGGTATAATGGGAAAGCATGCACACCAAATATTCATGTTGTACATTCATTAATATGATGGCTAAAATAATTTTCTTAATCTGATCTTCTGGAAGACCAGCCACTTCAGGGTCATATTTAGGAAGCAGTCATTTTGGATGCTTAGGTAGGTTATGTTATTGGCCAGGCAAAGACAGAGCATCTTGAGCCAACCAAGGTTGATTCTTGTTTTGATTATGCGCCATGTCTTAATGATTCGAATAATCAAAATCCATGTTTGAGCCTTCTATGTGGTCTTGATCAGAATCAAAATATAATTACCTATCAAATTGTTCACTTTCTATGCGGGAAGTAGCATGATAGAAAGTAGCAGGGTTGTTCTATGATGGAGGAATCAAGACAAAAGGTTGAGTAATTTATTGTAAAGCTAATTCTACCATATCTTCAAATATGTGAACCAAAGTATGATTTTTAGTATTAGTTGTGGCTTGAGAAGTATTTCTTCGACGAGGAAGTAAAGGGGTTATGAGAAAAGCATTGATCTGTCTTGCCTAAGGTGATACGTTGAAAATAATTCACTTTCTCGTGTCATACTGCGTATGGGATTGAGTCAATATAATGTCCAGGATTCTCCAAGTCCTAAGATGGAATACTTTCAGAAGTTTTGTTAGAACTAGAATTCACCATCAAATTTCATAGAAGGTAAGCCCATTACCCATCAGTTTATACAGTAAATGTAAATGAGTTTTAGGTAGTCAAATGGAGAAGACTCAATGATAATAACGTTCTAACTCATAAATCTGGACTAGCATGCACAAGCAATTGAGGTCTTGGATTAACTTCAGTTAGTAAGTTGGAGTAAAGGTGAGTAGAAGGAAGACTTTGGTGAGAAAGGTGTAGAGGTTTGCTATGGACATCAGGTCTTCAAGCAGCCTAAGGAGTAAAAATTCGAACACAAGATCCTCTTGGATTCAAATTTCAAGGAAAATGAAAGAAATCATAATAGCACTATAATCAAACATTCATCATAATACAGTCACAACAATCCATGTGAATTAGTCATTTATGAACTCTCTCAGTATCAGAGGCAAATAAGATGGAGTAAGAGAAGTTGACTTAGATTAATCAAGAAGTCTCAAATCAAGTACATAACCAGAGAAATAGTGTTCTTCATCGAAATATTACAATAGTAAGGGAGCCTAGCTCAACCATTCGACCATAAAAAAATATCAAAACTGCCTATATATACTAGAAATGTTGCAACCACCAGGAATGTATCAGACCCCCGCATTCAAAGTTTCCAGTCGGCGCCTACTCTGTCAGCCTATGAAGGCCTTCTTATGTTAGACGCGAGCCCGACTTAGTTATGTGCTTTGCAAGAAAATTCATCCCTCGGGAAACTTCGGATTGACAATCTCCCCCCACGGCAACTCTCAGTATGCTTTCCATTTGTGGGGTGAGACGAGGTTTCAACTGCCACCCCCATTTCCATTAACTACCTTCATCGGGATCGGGACGAGGCCTGACATCCATGAATGTTCCAGGTGGTGCCCACGACTTCTTCAAGTCAATCCCGGTGCCTCGAGGCCATGCAGATCTTCTTTTGTGACCAATACAGGCGCTTTTGGCCTTTGGCACAGCTCCTCTCCATCGCTCCTTCTTCAATGTGACCTAGGGACATGACCCTATGTAATTGCATGATTGCGAGCGTGACCAAGGGTGGTTTGAAAGCAAATCTCTTTTGTCCTCACAATTCACCTTGAACCGCCATGCGTCCCTTTCTAAAAACCACGGTTATGAGTGTGGGTCGCCCTTGAAAATTTAAAAACGTGCGCACCTTCCGACCCGGCAATGGAGCACGACCATTGATATTGTGATCTGAGATGAGGCTTCCTGATCAACGACCCAGCTCTGGCGCCTTTTAAATTGATGGATCGGATCTTCTCTTTTCAAATTGACTGTCAAGATCTGCTTCATGATTCGAGCTTCAGTCCTTTCAATAGTCAAACTTTATTTGCTCCAAGCAAATTCCTCCGAAGCTCTAGATCTGGCGCTGCATGGCTCCTGGATTTGGACGTCCAAGATCCATTTTGAGTATCCGAGCTTAGGGAAAGTCAAATCTCAAACCTTGTCTTGCCTTCAACGCTTTTACTCGAAGCTATGGATCTAACGACATGTGGCTCTTGCTGATCAACGGCTCGTGTTCGCTCCGGGTCTCGAGACTTTGGACCTTTTGCTCTGGCGCTATACTTCACGCAATTTTGGACTTTCAAATGCCCGTGAGCCGTTGATCTGAGCTGCTCCTGGAATCTTCGCCGCTGAAAAATTAAAACTGCCTATTACTTGTGTTTCAAGCCCGAAATCGTTTGTTCTGAAAGATGCTCTTTGAGCTCAAGGTTGATACCTGCACAAGAAAAGGATTGGGTCGCCTTACGACCCTTAGACAATCTTATGTGATAACAAGTTTGTCCTTTAGGATTTGGATTATTATGGGAAAATGAGTTGTTAGTATAGCTTTCCATACACAGGCCCTCCTTATAGCACCAATTATGTTGAGGGGTTTAGATTCCCAATTCTCAACAATAGATATTAAATCCAAGGAAGATGCCCAATTAGACTCTTCCTTGTTTGGGATGGAATAATCCTCTAAGTTAATGATTCGACAATCGTTTGATGGGATTTATGAATCAATTTAAAATTGTTTTTTGTTTTCAATTTTTTTATGTTTATATACTAAGTTCTTAAATTAAATCTAATCTAGAGAGCTTGAAGAAATATGTTACAAAAGAATAACCTTCAAGAACAATGAATGAAAGTAACTTATAGCTTTTAATTCTCTAAGAAATAATTTTACTGAGAAATATTACTAGAAGATAACCTTTAGGAACTATAATTATACTAAATCAGAAAGAGATGAAAATCATGTAAAGAAAACACTGTGATTTACCATCATGTATACTTTGGTTACGGAAACAATTCCACAATAAATTATGTATTTAGATGACAAAAATGCACTACATAAAATAAGAGAATGATTAATAAAGCATGATTTTTTTAATTGAAAATAATAACTATCAACTCGTTCAATTACACAAGATAGCTTGGAAAATTGAAATCCTTGGTAGACCCCTGTGACATCAAATCAATGGTATAATAATACACAAAAAAATAAATAATGCATAGAAATATTCAATGACAAAAATGTCCCTTGACTACAAAAAGAGTTTCTAAATTAAACTTGAAATAATTTGGAGCTACAATCCTTTCCAAGATTGCCTCGGAGCCAAAAAACCTGTCCTAGAGGTCAATCTTCTAATTTATAAGAAAAAATACATTTAAAAATAGAATAAAGCAAAAATATATATAAGTTGGTAAAAACATTGCATGTTGTTATAATTCTGGTGAATTGGGTGTTTCAACGTATGTATGCCCAACATCACACTTTCCCCATTGATTGAATAATTCTTCGTGTAGGTTCAAATGGGGAAACATATGTTATTTTGTAGGCAAACTCAAATTGGCATTCTCCTGGGGAAAACCCTAGCGCTCTGCAACACTTCCCCTGCAAAATTGTTGCATGACCAAAACTTCCCGTCGTGAAACCCTTTGTCTGATACGATCTTCTATAGGCAGACTTCAAGTTTGATTATTCAGAATGAGTCCGACAGAGGGGGGGCAACCCCCGTCATATCACAATGTAACCGCCAACGACAAGGCGGGTACAAGAGCCAAACAGCCCTCCTTTGAGTCACCGTCGTAGCTTTGAGACCAACTCCTAGCCAGAGAACAAGGGCTCAATAAAGAGATGGATGTGGAACCAGGAACATCCCATCCAAAATCATCTCGTAGCTGGGAGCCGGGAAAATGCATACCCCAATCCGACAAACCCCCAAGGTATCTCATAAGCTCAACAAGAGTGGGTGAACATACCCAGTTCATGCGATAGAATGCCCTTATAGGAAAGTTCCTTGGACTATGGCCATATGAACGTGACCTAACTCGATGGATCAAGCATTGATGGAACCCCAAAGGAGATTATGAGGTCCAGCTAAGCTCCAAAGGTTTCTTCACGATTATCCTTTACAACATGGAAGACAAGGACAGAATCTTCGAAAATGGGCCATACTTTTATAACTCGGTTGGGCTATTCCTACGCTTCTGGATGGACAGATTCAATCCGGATGAGAAATATTCCACAATGGATCCAGTTTGGATCCGACTATACTCCTTGCCCCAGGATTTTCGACTAGAGGAAATCCTTATGGGAATAGGAAACATAGTGGGGCAATACATCAAAGATTCAGAGGCTACAAAGCAAATAAAATACACCTCCTATGCCTGAATCTGTATTTACATGGACATTTCCAAAGCTCTTCCAGCCTTTGTTACTTTAGAATATCAAGAAAAGGACTCGCAACAAACATTGGATTATGAACACATTCCCTTTCGTTGTAGGAAATGTCATGAACATGGCCACCTCTTTTGGGACTGTCCATGGAATATCCAAGCAACCAAAGCCAGGGAAGCCAAGTAGAAAGACGGATTCACCATGGTCACAGGCAGGAAAAAAAAACCTCCAAGGAAATAACATCTGGATCCCAATCCCAAGGTCCAGACCAAAAACTCCTATGAGATCTTGAGTCAACTGTCGGAAGATGAAGAAATCCAAGATCTGCACAAAGCAAAACAACAAGAGAAAGGGAAGAACCAAGTTATACCTCCCTCGATACAAAGCATCGAGGCCAACCTAGAAGAATAAGGTGGCATGGATGGGGACATCCAGATGCAGTTGGATGACCGTGATCTAGCAGGCATAGATCTTGAAAAATTGGAGGAAGTGCTCAATCAAAAGGATCTGCAAACCCTCCCCGAAGAGAAACTTCGCAAGGTCCATAAAGTTTTTATGGACTCTACAGTAGGATCCACAGCAAGACTGGGTATAGCCACAGATCCAAGATTAGACTCAAAGAGAATACCACAGGAAAACAAAAGAAGGGGTCGGAAATCAGCCCAGCAGCTTATCAAGGAGGCAGGGAAACTCATGCTCAATTCTGGGCAAATCCAAAATCTCTCGGAGGGATACCTCCACCCAACCCAACAACCATTATGATGAAGATCGTCATATGGAACATTAGAGGACTCAATGGTAGATCCAAAGAGAGGATCCTTCGAGATTCGATCAGAGCAAAAAATCCAGACATCCTGCTGCTACAAGAGACAAAATGTGTAGGAAAGGAAGCCAAAACCATCTTCCAAAGAAGTTGGCAAGGGTGCGAGTTCATACACATGGACTCCATTGGCGCATCAGGGGGACTAGCCATCTTATGGAATCCCAACACTGTCAACCTAAGAAGACCTTTCTCGACCATTGGTATGCTGACAACCCACTTCGAAATCACAAGGTCAGCTCAGGAAGGTGTCATCACCAATGTTTATGGACCTCATAGTCAACAGGACAAAGAGAATCTCATGAAAGGAATAGCTAGCATCAAAACCTTGTTGATCACGCCCAACTGGATTCTAGGCGGTGACTTCAACATGATCCTAACGGTAGAAGAAAAAAAAGGAGGAACCAAGCGACTGGAGCCGGACAGTGGTAAGTTCAAAACCTTCATAGATCAGCTAAATCTAGTAGACATCAAAAATTGAAATGGGACTTTCACCTGGTCTAACCACAGATTGGGGCACCAGCAGGTGGCTTGTCGTCTGGACCGCTTCCTTGTAGTGGAAGATTTAATAGAAATGGATTCGAACATGGAGAGCCTCATCCTCCCAAGAGCAGGATCGAACCATTGGTCAGTCGCCTTCTGCCTAGAAATAGAGGCAGCACTAAAATACAAGCCCTTTCGATTCGAAAAATTCTAGTTATCACACCCTGACTTAGATCAACTTGCAAAGTCCTGGTGGGCCTAGGCTAAAATCGATCATGGTACTTGCATGTAAAAATTGCAGCAGCGCCTCAAAAATTTCAAACACTCGTTGAAGATCTGGAACAAACACACCTTTGGAAATATATTCCAAAGCATGCAGGATATTGAAAACAAACTAGCAGAACTGCAGAAGACTTTCATCTCAGGGATCAGAACCGTTGACCTAATGCAGGAGGAAGAAGAGCTCCAAGCCAAGCTAGAAGAGAGAAAAAAACAAGAGGAAATTATGTGGAAACAAAAATCTAGAGTCAAATGCCTCAAAGAG
>JASDQU010508898.1:4239-25767 GCA_032191745.1 Picea mariana | reverse complement strand
CTCAGGGATCAGAACCGTTGACCTAATGCAGGAGGAAGAAGAGCTCCAAGCCAAGCTAGAAGAGAGAAAAAAACAAGAGGAAATTATGTGGAAACAAAAATCTAGAGTCAAATGCCTCAAAGAGGGCGAGAGGAACACAAAGTTCTTCCATCGAGCCATGGTGCACCATGGCTATATCAATCGAATAATGCACCTGGAGGATGCCCAATGAAATCCAATCAGGGAACACACCCAAATAGCTGAAGAGCTAAACACTTACTACAAAGATTTGCTAACGGAAACCAACGAGGACAGAACGGAAGCAATCAGACGGGTAACCGGGCATATACCCTCTCTAGTGACTCTAGAGCAGAATGAATCCCTCATGAGGCCCATTACTCGGGAAGAAGTGGATCAAGCAGTTAAAGGAATGCCCTCGGGCAAGGCACCTGGCCCAGATGGCTTCACCACTGATTTCTTCCACCACTGTTGGGACTTAATCAAGGAAGAGGTATGGTAGGTTGTTGAGGAATCTCGAATCTGAGGTCAAGTCCTAACAGCCCTCAATGCAACATTTCTCACTGTCATTCCAAAGGAGGAAAGGGTCACTCATCCCAAGCAATACAGACCAATTTCCCTCTGTAATGTCATATATAAAATCATTACAAAGGTGATTGCAATGCGTCTCAAGCCAATCTTGCCTTTCATCATATCCAAGGAACAAGCAGGGTACATAGAAGGATGAAAAATCATGGACAGTGTCATCCTAGCTCATGAGGTAATCCACTCGCTCAAAACGACTAAAATCCCAGGTATGCTCATCAAACTTGATCTCTCAAAAGCTTTTGATAGAGTTAGCTGGCAGTATCTTAGCTCTATGCTAGAAGCCTTTGGGTTTGACCATCAATGGGTAAACTGGATCATGAATCTTACTTCTTCAGCCTTCTTCTCTATCCTGGTTAATGGAGTGCCCTCCCAACCTTTTACTCCTTCCAGGGGCATTAGACAAGGAGACCCTCTTTCACCTTTCTCTTTGTACTCATGGCGGAAGGCCTAAGATCATACATCAAGACGACGGTCTTGGAAGGCTCACTTAAGGGATTACCCTTGCATAATATTCATTTTGCACCCTCACATAGCCAATTTGTTGATGATACCCTCCTCATGAATACCCCCACCGCAAGAGAGGCCAACAATCTTAACTCCATCCTTTCTGATTTTTTGGAAGCTTCCAGCATGACCCTCAACCTTGACAAATCCAAACTCTACTTCTTCAACACTCCGATAGCAGTTCAGAATCATATCTCAAGACTATTGGGCATACCCAAGAGCTCCCTTTCGTCCAACTACCTAGGAGTACCCCTTACTGGAGCCACAATGAGATCCATCTCATGGGACAATTTGCTTCTATCCATCTATAATAGGCTTAACAATTGGACTTNCGTTTAGACCCCTCAACATTGCAGCAAGACTAGTGCTTCTCAAGTCAGTCCTGCAAACTTTTCCTACCTACTTCTTCACGGCCTTGGCAGTGCCCAAGCAGGTCATTAGAGCCATTTTAAACCTCTAGCGAGGCTTCCTTTGGCACGGACACCAACCTAACAAGAAATGGGCATTAGTTGGTTGGGACAAGCTCTGCAAGCCCAAAGCATTGGGAGGGTTGGGACTTCGCGACCCAGGAAAACTCAACCAAGTCATGGGAGCTAAAATGTGGTGGAGATGCTTAAAGGCCCCCAATGCGCTATGGGTGCAAATATGGAAACAAAAGTATGCTCCAAACATGCAGGCAAACCAACTCATCTGACACAATGACCAAATACAGGGGTCCAATATCTAAAACACAGCCTGGCAAAATAGACAGCTAGTTCAGAATCACGCCTTCTGGGAGATTCAGAATGGGGAAAGCGCACTCTTCTGGCAGGACTCGTGGCAACAGCAAAAACCTCTGTGTGAACTGGAGGAACTAAGGCCCCTCAGGAAAATTCTAAACCATGGCACTTTTAAACAGGTAAAGGATCTCTGGCGACCCGATGACAGGAATTTGCCTTGGCGACAATGGAAAACTTCTACCCAGGAGCTACAGATCCCTGAGAACTCGGACCTACAGGCCCGATAACACTACACCAACCATAGGAAATTCCCCTTGCAAGAGGGCCCAAACATCCTCAGATGGGGGCATTCCACCACAGGTAACTTCTCAGTCAAAGAATCTTACTATCTGCAAGGCAACTACCAGAATCATGACAAGGAGAATATTTGGAACAAGATTTGGAGCCCCTCCCTTTGGCCCAAGGTTTCCACCTTTTTATGGCTCATAGTTCATAACCATATCCTCACTTGGGATAATCTCAGGAAAAGGGGCTTCATTGGGCCCTTAATCTGCCCTTTATGTTAACAACAAGAGGAAACAATGGAACATATTTTCAACAGATGTCATTTCAGCCATTGGATTTGGGACCAAGGATCTCAAGCAATGCGTAGGACGAACAGGAACTGGAACAACATCAGAGACACAATAGAGAATTGGGACTCGATATCTTATAAAAACCCTATTCTTGCCTACATTTGGATTCTTCTCTCGGGATTCACTCTTTGGAAAATCTGGAAGGAAAGAAACCAGTGAATCTTCCACTCCAATTCATCCACACCGGCCCTAACCTGGGGAACAATAGCCAAGCTCATACGGGAAACAATCATAAGTAAAACTTGGAAGCTGGAGGACTTGAAATGTGATCAGGAGGAGCAATGCATCTTCCATCATTGGCATCTTAGCTTGAATAATCAACCTATTGTGAATGCAATAAATCACCAAAGAAGCAGCCCAGCCACCTGGTCCCCCCCTCCAACAATATTTGTAAAGGTTAACTTTGATGGGGCTTCCAAAGGAAATCCGGGATCAGTTGGTTTTGGAGCCACACTTAGAAACTCAGGTGGCTAAATTCTCTGCCTGGTGGCAGGTTACATTGGGGAAAGCACCAACAACTTGGTTGAACTCACCGGCCTCCTGTGTTGCCTCCAAGCAACAATTGACAACTGCTTTCACAAAATCATTTTGGAAGGGGACTCTCAAATTATCATCCAGCTAATTATCAAGATTCTCTATGGGGAAAATTCGATGAAATTCTCGCCCAATTGGAGACTATCGGGGTTGTTTGAGGAATTTGGGGCCCTCCTCGGGCCCAATCTCAGCATCATCCCCTCCCATGTGAAAAGGGACACAAATAGTGTAGCGGATTGCTTGGCAAACTAAGGGGTAACAACGGAGAGGGAAAGCATCTACTAGGAAACACACATATCGAAAAGCACAAATCTTTCAACCCGTTGTCAAAACTTGGCCAATAAGGACTTCCTAACCCCAGATGGGGTGCCACCTAGAGCAACCGAGCCACGTGGTACTGAGCCAGACTGGGCCTTAAATACAGGTCACTGGCTCCCATCCCCTCACCATTAAGGATGGGAGCAAGTCGGAGCATCCAGGCTGATGGGCTGAGTCCTGCCACGCGAGTGAAGGGGACAAACGCACAGTGCACTAAGCAGATAGACTTAATGGAAGATCTATTTGCATCACTCCTCATGAATATATACAATTTTGGCAGAGGACGGGCTCATTTCGAATTCGAGCTGCAGAAGATGGGCATTTATGAGCTCTGGTGTGGTTATTGCCACCTAATCATCGCCCTAACCACTGTTTGGCTTATCTACATGGCAAGGGAGAGAGGCAAGCTCCAAAGGGGCACTACCTAGTATGCCTTTGATGCTCGTCGAAGAAGACAGCAAAATTTTGAGTGAGCGTTTTCCATGGCTTAGACGCAGCTCGTCCACAAGGCCAGGAAGCCCAGAACGCCTCCCATGGCCTATGTAGAAGAAGTTATTCCAGAGGAATCCATTCAAACTCCTCCAGAACACCTACTCTTCACAGTTCTAGACAATTGGAACCCACCTACTTGTTTTCCAGTGGAAACCACCATGCAGGCCACCAGGGAATAGCACAGATCCCACAGAGGGGATGCCCAACGAGAGGAACCCCCTACTTGTTATTTGTCAAAGAATTTCTGGAATACATGGATGTGCAGAAGGCAGCAAGTGTAGAAGAATTCTCCCTGGGTGCGAGCAACCGGACGGCTCAGCAGGAACAACACTTATCATGAGCTAGGGATGAGGCAATGGGAAGGTCGGGAGGAAACACGACAGCAGAGGCGGAGGCAACACAACCAGAAGGTGCACTGCTGAAGGAAATCTGGGAGAGGGATGGTGGCACGGCTCCTATGCTATGTCCCTTATCCGTCATGCAAGAAGAATGGCATGGCCAACTGCCATTCTTCCACCCGAAACACTTGGAGCTGATGTTCGATTTGAGGAGCTTGGTAGAGGACCAAATCCACCATGCCATACTAATTAGCCAACGCATTGATATGCTCTATGATGCCTACTCCAACAAGCCACCAGGATAGAGATTCTCGACGTGCGCTCAGGTCTTCATGCTGCCATCCAGGGCAGGAGAGAAGGAAGGAGGCAAGGACATGGACAATGCAGCAATCACTGGGTAATGGGTACAGTTAATGGTTATGATTAGAATCTTTGTTTTGCTTAGAGCCAAGGCTCTGGTTCTGTTTAAGTTTCATTATGATGTAATTTAGAAACTAAGGAGATTTTCTCAGACTAATGGGCACCAAATGTTTTGGTTTCCTTCGGGCGAGACAGATGGCAACCTAATTTTTTCCACAGACTGTATCGAAGGCCGGCTGTCTCGGTTTCCGTTAACCTAGCGGGACAGTTGGCAGTTCGGATGTATGTGTTTTTTTTTAAAAGCTAATATAATAGGTTCTGCCTTTTTTACTTAAAAAAAAAAATTGGCATTCTCATGTCTAAATACATTGATGTACTTATCTAATTTTGGCATTGTAGACTCTAGTCGAGTGGTCATTTTGACTTCCCTAGTTAGGAACTTCTAAAGATGATTGTGCTCAAGTGAGGCTATACTTTTGATATTAGCTTCCCATTTGTCGTCAATCTTCTTGAACTCTTCTAACACTTCTCCAATCAGTCGAAAACCTTCTAGCAGGCCAAAACTAGGTAATCTACTCTTAGATGTGGCATCTTCCATGTGATCCCACACTT
This sequence comes from Picea mariana, assembly GCA_032191745.1. Classification (NCBI taxonomy): domain Eukaryota; kingdom Viridiplantae; phylum Streptophyta; class Pinopsida; order Pinales; family Pinaceae; genus Picea; species Picea mariana. The sequence goes on along the minus strand of JASDQU010508898.1, from coordinate 20,670 downwards.
TGATGCATGATGACCATTCCTCTTGAACTTGGCTTTAGGGTGACTTAGCTAACTTTTTTTTTCACTCAAGAAAAAACTATCTCTTGACATTCATTTCAGAATCAAAGAGAGAAATGCTCTTTACATAACTCACTAACAAAATATAAAAAATTACAAACTTTTCACTTCCTATACATCAAGAATTTCTACTGAATATAGGCTACATCATCTTAAAAAAAAAAACAATTTTTCAAGATTCTAACAGCTTGATCTAAGAAAACAATCATTCTAAGGATAGCCTCCTCTTAACCAGTAACTAGATATCCCTATGAAACCAACAAGTTTTCCTTGAATTCATAGAATGAAATAGTGCCCTCAACAACTGATAAAGCCCTCTTTGAAAGCATGTATGCATGATAGTTATGTTCTTTGTATATGTGATGAAAAGTAATGAGTTGGTACTAAAATATTTTCCCTTAAACTCTAGAACTCCAGTGTTGTAAAGCAGCCACTTGTAACTTGTATTTTTTATTGTCCAACTCCAGAATGACTTGTGAATCACCAAGGACTTGCAATTTTGAAATACCCAACCAACAATAAAAGGAGGGCAGCATCAAGAGAGCTAACATTTTAGCTCTGGTATTTGATCCACTTCCGCATCCCATCCAAACTTCAAAGGAATGGTTTATAGCAAGCTTTATAATTACTCCTCCTCCACTCTGACCATTCTTAGAAGCACCATAGAAGAGTCCCACAACTATCTCCATTTTCAAGTCTGGAAATTTTGTAATTCTGACATTCCGGGATTTTTCAGTACATCTAAATTCATAGTACATATTGACAATTTTACAAACAGTGGAGTAGATATTTATAATCCCATTTTGGAAAACCATCTAATTTCTTAAAAGTCAAATATACCAGTAAACAAAGACAAGCAGAGTCTTATGACATTTTGTTTTATGATGCCACTCTTCAAAAGATTGTTCCATCTTGCCAACCCTCTGTTCATCAATAGAATCTAAGAACTGTAAAATGATACTCCATATCTTTCTAGTAGTCTTGCATTCGATAAATATCTGGTCCACCGAGTCTTTATTTCTACAACACAAAACACAGATACTAGGACCCACCTTGCCCATTTTCATAAGATTGTTCTAGGTCAATATTGTGTCCTCTAATGCCAACCACATGAAAGCTTGAATTTTTTGTGGGATATGTCATTTCCAGAGCAATTTGTGCCACCATTTTTGTTGTCCCCTTAAGTAGAATGAAGCTATAACCTCATAAATAAATTTAGTAGATAACTTACTCGATGGATGACTAGTCCATATTAGTGTGTTAGATGAGTTCTGAAGTGTAATCCCAACATGCCTGAGATCCTTTGTGTAATTTTTCCACTCCTATGCCAAAGAACCTTTTAGGCTTACATAATTTGTTGTATACCATGAAGTGGGTATTCCTTCAAATAATGAATTCTTCTTAATATTAGCCAATGTGTACATCCCCTTTGTTTCAAGAATTGATCTTAGATTATTAGATATCCTGTAAGAGGATTCACCCCCAACATAAGGATCTGTCCTTATCTTCATCTTCCTTCCATTTCCTATTTCCCAACATAGCCATTCTCCAATCCATTCATAATTCCTAACAAATCCATGCCATAAAAATGATGCATTATATCCCATTTTATTTCCATTCCTGCATTAGTCTTCTAGAGGATATTTTTTCAAGTATTTGGCTTTTAGGACTAAACTCCATAGGGACTCTCTAGGCAATCCTCTCCAAAAGGTTTTCGAAAGCAGAGATACATTGAACCAAGACCAGTGTTTGATACCCCCACCACCCCATCTCTTTGGGAAGGATATTTTTTCCCAGGCAACTAAGTGAAACTTTTTATTCTTCTGCGTCCTCGACCAGAGGAATTGCATAATTTTACTTATAATCGAATTATTAATAGAAACAATAATGCATGCTAGAGAGTACCAGTATATAGGGTAGCTAGAGAGAACTGAATTACACAATGTCAACTTGCCTCCCAAGGATAACCATTTGTTGCTGCACATATTTATCCTTCTATACACTTTTTTAATTATCCAGAACTAGTATTTTTTCAAGTATTTGTTAGGCTTTAAGAAGAAGCCCAAGTATTTGATTCCAGAGTCTAGTCTATCAACTTTGAAGGGGAACAATGTGTAAATAGTTCTAAAGACTTTAGCATTTACATCTGCCAAAAGGAAGCTTGATTTGCATGGATTGACATCCATTCCTGAAGCCATACAAAATGAAGTTATACGCTTATAGAAATTACCCCATTCTAGCAAAGATCCAACGCCAAAAAGAATTACATCATCTACAAATAATAGATGTGTAATAAATATTTAAGCTGTTATTTTAACCCCCTTAATGTTTCCATCGCTCTTATCCTGGCTAATCATTCTACTAAGGCCCTCAATCACAAGTAGGATAACAATGGGGACAATTGGAAACCCCGCCTTAGCCCTCTTCCACATGAAAAGAAAGGAGTTGGTTTACCATTAACTAAGATGACACATTTAGTTGTAGATACACAGGCCATTATCCACTCTGTGACCTGAAGGGGAATCCAATTTGAAGCAGTAACATGCGCAAAAAGCCCCAGTCAACCCGATCATATGCTTTGATTAAATCCATTTTAAGAATAAGAGCATTTCTTTTTTTGTTTTCATTGGATGCAAACATGCATGTGCTATTCCAATAGCTTCCATAATTTGCATGTTTGGGAGAAATGAAAATTGTTCTTTTGTGACCATCTCAGCCAAGGAAGGTTTGTTCTTGAGAGCTATGATTTTCGCTATGATTTTCGCTATAATTTTCTACGTCATATTACATAACTCAATGGGCCTAAAATCCATGAAGGATTTTGGCTTGTCCCTTTTAGGAATCATAGCAAAATAGGTAGAATTATGGCACCATGGACATTTTTGGTTATTCTTGATTCTTCCACCATCTTAAGAAGATATGTTCCAATAATATCAAGAAATTCGATGAAAAATTCCATGGGCCAGCCATCTGGCCTAGGACTTTTGTCTTTAGCAAAGAAGTGAAGAACTCTGACTAATTCATCCATTGAAACCGGATCCCCAATACAACATCCTCATTCATCAGAAAAGAATTTTGGGAAATGACTCAATACACTCAGTTGGTCCCTCACGTCACAACTATTTGACTTGGAATATTGTTTTGAGAAAAATTTCCATGCTTCCATATCCAAGTCTTTTTTAGATGCAATCACCATTCCATTCTCATATTTTAGGTCCCAGATGGTATTTTGGATCCTTCTCCCATTCGCATAATTGTGAAAAAAAAATTGTATTTAGGTCGCCTTGCTTAACCCAGATCTCTCTACTTTTCAAACACCAAGCGTTCTCTTCCATCCTTAATATTGGAAGCTTCTTCCTCTCCATCATTTCCACTTCTTCTTTTTGACTTGGAGAAATACAATCGTCCCAAGGTTATTCATAGAATGCTTTAAGCATTTTTTCGATGCTTAAAATATCCTTCCTCATCTCTAACTTCTTTTATTTTTCCCATTCTGTGACTTTATTTTTTAATCCATTTAGCTTATACACCATCCTCTACATAATTGAATTGTACTCACAATAATCCTCAAATATCTAGAATTCTTTAACCATTGCTTTGAAACCTTCATCCATTAACCATGTGTGATTAAATTTAAATGGCATGCATGTCCTAGAGGACCCAAGATCTACCTCCATAGCTATAGGCATATGGTCAAATATGTTACTGATTTCAACCCATGATCTAAATTTATTGACTATGAAGCCAAGACTCTTAGAGATAATAAACATGTCCAATCTCTTACTGATGTTGTCAACTCCAGTTCTCCCATTCTTCCAGGTGGGCCTAATTTTTGTAGGCTTTACATCCAAGAGAATAAATTATGAAAGGAGGTCTTGAAAGTAATCAACCATCACATCCACTCTGGATTTTTCACCCCAGACTTCACCTACTCCCAAAGAAAATTTTAAATCACCACATAAAATTAAATTTGGACTATACAAAATTCTATATTCTTTAACTCTGACCCAGAATGTGAGTCGGTCCTGGTAGGGCGCATAACAGTTAATAAGACTGATCATATTTTCAAACCCCCTCATATTCTTCTTTAGTAAGATTCTAGCACAAGTCATGTATTCTTTCATATCCACAAATGTAGGGTTCCATAATGAACATCACCCCCCAGATAATCCCACAGCTGGAGTAGCATAGATTTCCCACCCAGGTTGAAGATTTAGGAAAAAATTGCATGTTTTCTCCACATTCGACATTGTCTCTTGAATCATGATGATATCAAGGCTTAGTCTCTCCAGTAACCGCTTGAGAACTATATATTTGGGGTCTCTCCCAATCCCCCTCATGTTTAGGGATAAGATAATCATTTGGACAGTCCTCGGTGGGGTATACTAGCTCTAAGACCCCCATTAGTAGACTTTGATTATGATTTTCCTAGATGAATAGACAAAGGAAGATAATTGCTTTCCCCCATCCCCCCTGGGTCTTTGGTCTCAGTCGTAGACCGATTTGTTTTAAATTTTTGATTTGCCTTCGTAATAGTAACATTTTGAAAGCAAATAGGGTTAAAAGGAGAAACACATTTCTTAGTTGACCCTTTATCCGAATATATGGATAGAGGGGATTTTTATAGATCCAAGGCCTTTTCAACTGACTCCCTAAAACCCTTAGAAGAATCAACTTTTGAGATATTCAATAAATTATTCTCCTCTCCTACAAAATTATTTTCTTCTATGGCCTCCGAAGCTTCATGATATTTTTCAGGGATAGAATTCAAATCGAAATCAAAGGGCGCATTTCTTATAGGATCTTTATTCCTACAGTAAAGGGCTTCCGCATCTTCTAAAATCTGTAAATCTTCTGTAGAAAGGTGATTTAAGAGAGTAGAAGGTTATAAGAGAGACTTACTTGGACTAGGAACTTTCTTCCTAGAGGACGACTGATCAGAACTAGAAGAGGTTGTAGAGCTTTCCAACAAGTCGTCATCTTTCATAGCCTTTTTCTCACTGCTAGGGCACTTGACCTGTAAATGACTAGCTTTCCTACATCCATGACATCGGAAAGGAATGCCACGAAATTCCAAACACTGAGAAAAATATAACGAACCCCAAACAATCTCCATTTCTTCTAGCACTAATAGCACATTAATCATTTAATTACATATAGCTCTTCTTTAGTCAATTTCCTAATTCCATAATCTTTGTGACCACAGGTCTTTTCAATCTCCTTGATAAACTCCAATTGATCTTGGAACATAATTTGCCTCTCCTTCCACCCAAGAGTTTTGATGTATTATATCAATAGCTGCAAGGTTTCTTTTTGTAGGTCCAATACTTTAGCTTTAAAGGATTTCTTTATTTGTTCATTGATTTTTTCCTCTTCGAAGACTTCTTCAATGAACTTATCTACTACTTCTTGGGATCCTTCATAATACTAAACTTGATTTTTTAGAGATACAATCTCTTTCCTCATACCCTCAATTTAATTCTCACTAACCTTGGATTTATTGATGGTTTCATGGAAAATAGCTAGCCTAGTTAATAACAAATCACTGAGTCTGTCTCTCTTAACATTGAACAACAAATCTACAGTAGTACAAAGAACAACACTATCTATGCCTACTGTTTTTCTCTGCTGGGTCCTTTTGACTATAACTTGCTTATAGTGATTGTATGTTATAGATTCTAAGTCTTCAACCTCCTTCAAGGGATCTGGAATAGTTTTATCACCCCATGATAATACATTTTCAAGATTCCCTTGGTTGTAAAAATACTCCATTAATGGTTCTTTACCCTTATCACTTATTTTAGGAATAGCCTCTTCATCTCCACCCAAATTTATTACCTAACTAGGTGGCATTATAGTCTGTTGATCTTATTGCTCAATTGGAGTCTACTCTACTAGTTGTTATTGCTCACTTCATGAAACCTCGTTAGTGCTTTGTCCTTCCATAGTTGCTTCATGCTACAATATTTCTTCATCTCTCTTTTTCTTTTCTTCTTCTTCTATTATCCTTTGTTTTTCTTATTCTTCTTTTTACCTCATTTCTTATTGCAACTTCTCTTCTTCTTTTCTCTTATATTCTTCTTCAATATGCCTATGTTCCTATGGCTTTCTTCCTAAGTTCCTCATGAAGTAACTTATATTTTTATTCTTTCTCCTTTTCTTCTTCTTCTTGCATTTAATTTTCTTTGGCATCCTATAACTCTTTCTTCCTGTGTTCAACCCCAGAGGCTTTCCTCTTCTTCTCTATTTCTATCTAGGCATTTTCATCTTCTTGTCTTGTCCTCTACTCCTCCTCTATTTTCCTCTTTCGCTCCTCTTTTTGTTGTTGCCTGATTTTTATGTCTTTCCTCTTAGACTCCTCTTTCAATCCAATCTCCTCAAGTCTCCTAACCTCTTATTCTTCCTTATTAACCCTTTCTACTTTGGCTAGTCCCATAGTTATCTCATCCATTTGTTCATCGAGGGACAAAGTGTTGAAGACTACCAAGCAAGGATGTTGCTTGCTTAACTAAACCTCATCCCAATCCCTGACATTTTCATAGGGTATTTCACCTTCCTAGCATTCATGAGTGTATGGCCAAGCTAAAGATATTACATCATAATATTTAGYTATCAGGATTTAAGGATCATGTCTCCTCAATTGTCTAAGAGGAAACATGCATACAAGAAGCACRCTAGCTTCRTTTCTTGCATACTTTGGGTGTTTTAAGAAATSATGGCATGGACTRAAATTATAAGGAATATAAATCTTTTTCTTCTCCTTTTTCAGCAATGAAATATTGAAATCTTGAAGTATTGTTTGATATGCTACTCACCTAGAATAACTCTGTTAGGTACATACTTTAGAAAAAGTTGAGGTGTTGCAATTGCACCATAGATTCTGAGATAAGTAAGGTCTTCTTGGAGGTACCAATTTTCAAGGTACTTAATMMACTTCCTATTATCCTCTATCATTGGTGGACATTCTCTGTAGAAAATGATCTTGTATAGCAGAGMTAGGAAAAAGTCACAAATGACTACATGTTGTTTTTATAATTGTTTTCCCAAAACATTTGACAATATACATGCAYAGGGGTTTCTAAAATATGTCAATTGAGGTTGAGAGTTGAAAATACATTGGAAGCACATGCTACATCCAATAAATAAGATGTTATATAGAAATTAGAAACAACCCCATGCTTTGTCATTGCCTTTTGTGCCTTTTCAATCATACAAATAAGTTGATTAGATAAAATGGAAGCCTGATTAAATAAAAAACCTGTAATAGCTATAGTTTAAGCTAATGGAATCCAAGCATCTATGGAACACAAACAATCTCTCTTCCCATATAATGTAGCTATCAAAGCCATAAGATACATGTATATTTCCCTCAAGTTGGAGATAGAGTAATTACCATTAATCCAGATTATATTCAGCTCAAAATGAGAGCGGAGATATAATAAAGAAATGTACAGAGATATCTCAGATATCCAATAATATATCAGAGATGACACCATAAACACAAAGATACAATAATACACAATTTCTATTAATGAGCGAAATGTACAAAACAGTAGAAATACAGACTGAAAGACTCGCTAGAATGTTGGCAGCTTATCTTTGAGAAGAGATGTGACGGCTACTCACATTCACAAGAAAATGATTAAAATGAGGCTCTAAATGCATTTTTAACATAAATAAATCCAAAACCCTAACCCCGAAAGATGAAAATCCAACAGTTTTGTGGACCTCGTTTTGGGTAGTTTGGTGTATCAACTTCCCGGGTTCGTAACTTTGGCATATGATCTCCATTTGGGGCGCACGATAGCTCGTTGGAAAGGTATCGATTAGGAGATTCATTTTGGGGGAGCAATCAAAGCCTTTTGCTGTCATTGAGGTGCTCGATCCTGAAAAGACTTCATTTAGACCCTCAAAATGGCTTTGGAAGTTCAGGAACCGGAAATTTGCTAAAAAATAGTAAGTTGTCAGAAGACTACTTTGAGCTAGTTGGAATAGGTGGGTGGCCACCGATATCCACCTGGATAAATCCTCCCTCCTTAGGAAGCAATGGTCTCCATTGCATTGAGTTCCCGAGAGAGAGGGAAAAGTGTTTACTAAATATGCATCTTGATGAGTTGCTTGCCTTGCTAGAGAAGTTGCATTGCTTAGCTTGTTGAAGGTTGTCATGAACCTGTGGTTGGAAGGATTGGACCTTTTTGACCAGTCTAGCTACATGAGATGACTGTGTGCAAAAGAAATCCTTGCGCTCTTCTTCAATCTTGTCGACCTGCTTATGCTGGACAGAAGGTGCTTGGACTAAGGGTGCAGTGCTTGCGGTGTTCTTTTGTTCACCTTTTGAACAAACTGTGAAGAAGCTGAATTTTGTAGTATGAGATACTACCTTGCGGCACTTTTTAGGTGGGATAGTAGTTGGAACTACCTCTGGTATCCTGTAGAGATGACCCACCACTATAATAATGACACTGCGAGTTCGAGACTCATAAATAGCATGGTTCTTCCACATATATGGTTGGCCCAAGAGAACATCACAGACATCCAGCAGGGCAACATCACATAATACCTCATCCTTGAAGGGTTGGATTCCATATGATAATCGACACTGCTGACTGACATGGAGATTGGGTCCCTGGCGAAGCCACCCAATGTTGTATGGCTACAGGTGTGGTGTTGTCGACAATCCCAACTGTTTGACGACCTTTACTGAGATGAGGTTCTTCTAGCTTCCACTATCAACAATAAAATGCAGTGGGGTCCCCTTCACCCACATATGTGAATGAAAAAGGTGCTCCCATTCTTCAGGGTCTGTTGGTTCTTCTAGTTGAATTGTTGTCGTTGCGATAGTAGTAGTGGGGTCTGCATCGACGATCTATCATTTTCCATTATTTTCTTAATAAGATTCTGAATCAGGGTTCGGCTCTTTGTCTTTGATCTCAGCCACCAATGACTATTTTGATCGACATTCATCATTGTTGTGCCAAGGTATTTTGTGGAAATCACACCACTTTCCAATGTCCTTCTTCATCTTCCCGTTACCCTTATTTTCCTGTGGCTTGGACTAGTTGTCGAAAGGTTGTTTGTTAAGGCCATCTTTATCATGATTTGGTTGTTGTGGATTTGCAGACCCAAACTCTCGTATGTTCTGGTGCCTAAATTTCTGCTCGATTTTGATAGCATATCGATAGGCAGCTCCCAATGACGAGATGTCCAAAAACTCCATTTCATTTTGGATGTATCTGTGTACAGCCCCACGGTATTTCAGAACCAAATGTCGCTCAGAATATTTGATACCTATTTTGGGGTGTAATGTATGGAAGGTATTGGTGAACTCCAACACTGCTTGGCCCCTCTCTTAACGCAGCGTGGTCCATATCATGTATTGGTCATCATAGTTACCAACAGGGTAATATTGTTCCTTGACCGCATCCACACAAAAAAATCCCAAGTGGGATCAACCCCATATATTCCAGACTCCTCTGTGGAACTTTGCTCCCAGTAAGTTTCCCACCAATGTTTGACATGGGGGAGAGCCTTAAGGAGTGTGAAGGTGATATTTTCCCTGTCGGAGAAATTGTGAACAGAGAAATAACCTTCTAGCAGATTTAACCATTTATTTAGGGCATCTACATCTATTTGTCCTTCAAATACAAGAATATAAAAATTAACTTGTACCTTGAAAGGCGACGTGCCTCCAAAGTGGTTGCTTGATGAAGATGCGTTGTTTGTTATCCGCAGGCGTTGAAGGATGTGGGAAAAAATCTCCATCATTTGGTCCCTTTGTCATGTGAGAGCTTCCTCAAGCAACAGATTAATAGAATCGTTTGCTCTATCGTTTTTATTTTCTTCCACCATGGAGGGTTTCTTGGGAAAGCGAGAGCGATTTTCATCAAGAGAGACAAGCTCGAGACCCAATTTTCTATACTCGAACCTCGTCGGGGACAAGCACTAAAAAAAACGATCAAGAGCACCCTGCTCTGATACCACTGATCTGGATTATTTTCGATACGAAATAAGAACGGAGATATAATAAATAAATGTACATATATATCTCAGATATTCAATAATATAATAGAAATATATCAGAGATGCAACCATAAACACAAAGATATAGTAATACACAAGTTATATTAATGAGTGAAATGTATAAAACTATGGAAATACAAAGTGAAAGACTCGCTAGAATGGTGGCAGCTTAGCTCTAAGAAGAGATGTGACGACTTCTCACATTCGCAAGAAGATAATTAAAATGAGGCTCTAAAAGCCTTTTTAACATAAATAAAATCCAAAACCCTAACCCCAGAAGATGAAAAGCCAACAGTTTTGTGGACCTCGTTTTGCGTAGTTTGGTGTATGAACTTCTCGGGGGCGTAACTTTGGCATACGATCTCTGTTTGGGGAACACGATAGCTTGTTGGAAAGGTATCGAGGAAGAGATCCATTTTTGTGGCTCAATCAAACCCTTTGGATATCTTTAAGGTGCTTGATCCTGAAAAGACTTAATTTAGTCCCTCAAAATGGCTTTGGAAGTTGAAGAACCGAAAAAACTGCCAAAAATAGTAAGTCATCGGAAGACTGTTTTGAGCCAATTGGAATAGGTGGGTGGCCACCGATATCCACATGTTACATACTTTGGAAAAAGATGAGGTGTTGCAATTGCACCATAGATTCTGAGATGAGTAAGGTCTTCTTGGAGGTACCAATTGTCAAGGTACTTAATCAACTTCCTATCATCCTCTATCAGTGGTGGACATTCTCTGTAGAAAATGATCTTGTATAGCAGAGCCAGGAAAAAGTCACAAATGATTGCATATTGTTTTTATAATTGTTTTCCCAAAACATTTGACAATATACATGCACAGGGGCTTCTAAAATACGTCAATTGAGGTTGAGAGTTGAAAATACATTGGAAGCACATGCTACATCCAATAAATAAGATGCTATATAGAAAGTAGAAACAACCCCAAGCTTTGTCATTGCCTTATGTGCCTTTTTAATCATACAGATAAGTTGATTAGATAAAATGGAAGCCCGATTAAATAACACACATGTAATAGCTATAGTTTAAGCTAATGGCATCCAAGCATCTATGAAACACAAACAAGCTCTCTTCCCATATAATATAGCTATCAAAGCCATAAGATACATGTATAGTTCCCTCAAGTTGGAGATAGAGTAATTAACATCTACCTTGTGGAATAATATCTTGTCTTCCTTCCACCATCTTGATAGAATTTCCCTACATCATTTTTTTCAGAGAATTCATCCACAAAAAGGTTCATTGGATACATTTTGGGATTTGGAATTTTATAGTACCTTTCCAAATTCTCTACTAGAAATGAGCCCACACATTGGCCTTTCCTATTCACATTCATACTCTTCTTCAAATATGTGTGATCAATGATCCATTGAATAGCCTCAGAACAAAGCATGATAGGGGCTCTTGTTGCAATAGAGTGCAAGTGATATTTTCTTATGTTGATGAATACCTTGGACCATCAACTTTCGTTATGGTAGGGTCATTGTGAGGAATTACATTTGGATAGTCCTCCGAATAGAAATTCTAATCTAGCTCATTTCATCTTGGAAAAGGGATTTGGGCTCCTACGTTGGCTTCTATATCTTTGTATAGATACAATGGTTGTTTCTCCCTGGGTACTTCAATCTAGATTATGGGGGACATATTCCTCTGATGAGGTTTCGATATCTATTGGATTCTTTTGGGAAGATTCCCATGTTTAAATCAATTCCTACGATCACATTATTCCCACTCAAGGTCTATTGATCTTTTAAATTGTTCCAAAACTATAACCTAGAGCTATAGAGAGAATACAAGTTCACAAGTTTGAACAACTTGTATACACCCTTGGCCCTTCCTTCAACCATGATTCCATAAATAAGACAGACATAATTAGTATCCTCAAAACTATTGTTCCATCCAGTTACTAGACCATCAGAGAATCCTTGTGCATCCACAACACATAAATTCCACTCCTTTAAAATACAGAAAAGAAACTCAACACTTTTGTCCCCTCACAGATCATCTCTTTGAACATAATCACATCCAACCTATTCACAAAAAGAAATCTTTTAAGGATAACCTATTGAGGGCACCCCCTAACCTACTAACATTGAAGGATAAAAAGATCATGATGGAGCAACCTTCCCATAGCCCCTTGTATGGTCAATTGTTTTTTTTCCTTTAACTCCTTTGAGGCCTTGAATTTTGCTTTTGGGATATATGATTTTCTCCACATTAGATATGGCTTAGAGTGCATCAATCCTAAACCACCCTTGATCCTTCCTCCTTCATCTTCCAAGTTATATTTCCTAGGGCACAAATTACATGGAGGAGAAACAAGTTAATTCTACATAGTATCTACAACTTTCTCAACTTTGTTGGGTGGCCCTCCTTCATGCAACTTCAAAGATGCATCTGGAACCACATTTAAAACCAACAATTCTCCAACTTCCATTAATGGAATACCACCAGGTACCAAAACTATTTGCAATTCACCCTCCTGAATATCTCCTTTAGGTGATAGGGACTCTTCATTAAAAACAAACAGAAGTTGTGAATCTGAAGAAAAAGAATCCTTACCTTTATATGCACCAGCTGAAGAAGACCCCTTATGGGAATCCTCCTTTTCAATTGATAAGTCTTGTCTCAGATTAGGGAGAGCCAGGTCGGCAGCACCCCCCCTAAGAGGGCAACATTCTTCCTTTTGCTTCCTTCTAATCCAATGGAGTTTGATCATATCGAATGTCTAATTTTCTAATTCATTTCTTCTTGTTGGGTTTCCATTGAGGTCTTTGGATGCTACACTCTCTCCACAAATGCCCTACCTCATGGCACTTTGAGCAACAAAACGACACTCTCCAGTAGTCCAATTATTGAAGCAACACCAAGTCCCCCCTAACAATTTCAATTTCTATCGGCATTCTATCCTTGATATCAACTTCAGTGAGCACCTTTGACATTTGTTTATCAAAGGAGTCTTGGGGAATCTCCTCAATCATAATTAGACGCTAGATATTACCTCCAATCAATTGTAAAATTGCTTCATTCTAGAATTCCAATGACAACCAAGGGAGAAGTACCCAAATATGTTGGATATTTATTGGTTCATGACAGGGTTCAAACCTCGACTTCCAATGTTGTAGGACTAGACTGGAAGGCCCCCACAACCAGTCATGTTTGAGGATTATAATAGCATCTTTAGATCTTTTGAATTTGAATCATATCCACTCTATGATCAGGAGGTGATACTGCGGGGTATATCCCAAAATTTTGCGCCATATTACTTCCAACCAAAGTCTCGGAGAGCCTCCTTTTACCATTTTACCAATAAACCTACCCACCAAGGCCTAGTTCATCGGGCCTTCGATGCTATCCATACCTACATCAAGTTCGAGTACCAGTTTCACCTTGTCCTTTTTGCGTCTAATACATTTTTTTCTTTCCTAAGTCTCAGAGCATCCTAGACTAACTGTAGCTCTAAGTTTCATGCATTATGCTCTAACCTTCGATCTGTCCCTAATAACACCTCTCTCAACCCTTACATAGCCTAGCCAGAGTTAAAGACATTAAACTCCACCTTATGTTCCACCCCAAAATCACAGATCTCGAAGGCTCCACCACTTGCAACACATCAATCCTAGTCTCATCATCTTTATGGTTGGAGTAATATGATATAATATAATTGATCAAGAGAATGTCTAGTCTGACCCTTGGCTCATCATCTAGCACTATGTCCAGGAATACGAGGTATCACTTGACAATGATCCTCCTTAAGATCTTGGGCATCTCTCCAGATTTTAACAAACTCATCATGCCCACAGAAGATGGATGATGGACTAGGTGATTCATCCTCCCCATAGTCCATCATGTCTATATTGTGATTCATGGATTTGATGATAAACTAGGATAGGACTCTATGGTTTAGGGACCTAGAAAATAAACCTTGGGGAAACCCTAAGATGACCCATCACCTTCGTTGGGCCTCAGAAACATCAAGCCCCTTGATCAGTTTCTGTGATTTTGAGAGTATTGGGAAAGTTCTACATGGTCTAAATCAAAGTAATGGTGAACCTCCTTTGAGACCAAGGCAGGCCATGCAATAATTCTCCTTCACCTTCTTCATTCGACTAGAAATGCTTGTGACACTCTTGTTCAAATGAGTCCTTTGTCGCTTCCTTGGGGTTATGATGGACATAAACACCTCTCATATTGTTGGATTTAGGCTTTGCCTTGTTATGTCATTGAGGAGGGTGAAATATCCCCCAATCCTTAAAGCTAAAGCACAGGGACTTCTTAAAACCTCCTTGATGATTTCTTACACGTCCGCATCATTTTGGTCGGCAACCTCGCACCCTTATTCCCTGCATCCTCCCACACTGAGTTTGTGTCCTCTCTGGATAACTTAATAACTTAATGTTGTGCTTGAGGACAACCATTATTGGATTGTGTTTATGTTGAAATTGAGGCTTGTGTGCATGTAAAAATGGGTTGTAAGCTTGTAGAGTATTTTCTTGTTGAGGAAATGGCTCAAGAGCCTTGTGAAGGCTGTTGTGAGAACTCCTAGAGTAGCTGAGAGTTCCTGGAGTCCCCAAGTGAGTTATTCCTAGCCAGTTGAGTGCACTAGAAGCCCTGATAAACGAATGGTACAACCTGATGGACTGAGAGCACAGAAGGGGGTACATTCCTTGGGTTGTGTAGGTTGTGGGGAAGAGAGCTGGTGGATTGGAACTATTACAGGAGTAGAACCTGGGTTTTGGGTTGTTGAGTCTAGAGAGTGGATATCCAAGAGGTCCAGACCTCCTTGTGGACTCATGGCCTCAGCTCGGGGGTGGCTTGTTGTTGAGAGAAAATGAATAGTAAGCCTATGGTTGGGAGGAACGACCTTCGTACACAACCAGTTGGTTATTTTCATAAACAGATAAGTTTTGGTTGTTTTACTATGATTATTTAGTTGTGTAAATGTTAATTTGAATGTTGTTATGTTCACTAGGTATGCATGCATTCATGGTTTTTATCATGTTGTTGGTTGCATGAGTAAATCAACATGTTGTTTTGTTGTGATTTTTATGGGCCTACTGCTCCTTGGTTTATTTTATATGTATGGGGCATTTTTAAATTTTGTTTTAGCAAGCGAGTCTGTTACAATATGGTATCAAAGCTCAAGGTTTAAGAATGAGCTTGTATGGGCCAAGACTTGTGCGAATTTGGTAGAAATTCGTGGTTGGAGAGTTTCACCTGTGACAAATTTGGGGAAAAATGGTAAAAATAGTGAGATCCTCAAATTTATGAGCAGATTAGCGTTAATTTGCCTCAAAACAAGTCGAATAGAGTATCAATGGCGTAAATTTGTAGGTTGCAAAATTAAATTCGGTTGGGAAGGCCAAAATTTTCATTTGTCATGGTGACTGAAGAGTTGAAGAAACGACGACCCAAATTACATTCGACTTGAACAAAGTTATCACTTAACGAGAACTCTCCATGGTCCTCATTTTTTTAGAGGTCGCATTTTTACCCATGCTTTAAAAAGCGGTGCTACCGGTAGCACTCTTTTTTTAGAAGTGGTTAAAATTGTGACTTGTTTGAAATCACAGTCTTGACATTGTAGACAGAACCATGAAATTGACCCTCAAATAAAAAAGGGATGCTACTGGTAACACCACTATTTTTTTTGGATTTAAAAATATGACCTAATCGAAACCCTAACTTTGACCACTAGCATCACCTCAAATAAAACACTGAAAATGGACTCCTAAATCTAAAAGTGTTATTGCTTGATAATTTATTAATCAATTAAAAAAAATTGAATGATTTACACTAAAAAAAATAATTAAATTGGAAAAAAATATCCATAAATAAATTCTTTTTTTTTAAAGAAAAAAAAAAACATTTTTTTTAGATATAAAGAAAAAAAAAATAGTTGAAAATCTTTTAGAAATAACATTTTTTAGATATAAAGAAAAAAAAAAATCATTGAAAATCTTTTAGAAATAAAGAAGGAAAAAATTTGTTGAAAAAAAAAATGCAAATAACTATTTTTTAATCAAAAAATGAATTAAAAATGAATAAATGTAATTTCTTTTTGGAAAAAAAAAATTAAAAACAACCCTTAAAATTCTAAATTTAAAACAAAAAAAATTAGAAAAAAAAAATACTAAAACACTAAAAAAAACTAAAATAAAAATTATATAAAAAATTACATTAAAAAAACATAAAAATAAAGCTAAAACATAAGTGTTTTAAAAAAATTAAATATAAACATAAATAAAAATAAAAAATACCAAGCTAAAGTATAATAAAGAAATAAAAATAATAAAAGAAGTTAAAAGGTTGAAAAATAAATAGATAAACATAATAACAAT
>JASDQU010508897.1:24620-43107 GCA_032191745.1 Picea mariana | reverse complement strand
CTTAATCAAAATTCCCAACCCTTTACATATCCACATGCATCCCCCCCATATTTTTCACGAAGCATGGAAATTATAGCTACTTGCGAGCTCATTCATAACCTCGACCACTATCAGTCAGGTTGTTAAAAATTTGTTACAATGATTCCCGAAAGATGCACTCACGTTCAATTTGTATGCACTCTCTTTTATGTTCTTGCACATAATACCTTCTAGAATCTTCTCAAAATTCTACGTGTTCCTAGCCCCATATGTTGGAGTAAGGTGGGGCTAACGTGGCATCCACTCATACCATGGTGGTCAAAAGGTAGGTCAACTTGTGGAAGGCGTAACTTCTGATTGAGGTATGGTTAGCACCATTGGAAAGGGCTCAAAGTGTAGAACATTGTTAAGGGTGTGTACACAAGTTTCGAACACCAAAACCCCTAAAAAATACCATTTAATGCCTCAAAATGGCTCCAAAAAGTACTTAACACTAACACTAACACTAAAATGGTCATACACAATGATTTCTCCAAACATTAATATAGATGACAAATAATATAATGATCTAATCATTAAAAGATAAATATGCATTATATTAAAAAAAAAAAAAAAAACTCTTATGTCTTGATAACAATTTACACTTAATTTTTAATTTGTTAATGATTTTAAATACTAATTTATTTATATAATATTAAAAAAACAAATTAATTAAAAAACATAAATTTTTTCCTATTTTTCAATTCATAATTAATTAATTTAAATAAGTAATATTAAATATATTCAAAAGAAAATTAAAATAAAGTTAAAAAAACATATTTCAAGTAGCTGATTTTAAATATATATATTTTTTGAAACTTACTAGAACTAAAAATACACAGAACATAATATATTATTCCAACATAAACAAAACTTGCTTGGACTCGCATATTTCGAGAATCAATCCATGGTTTTCTGTCACTCATTAACCACTGCCAAAAGTAGGTACTCACGCACACTATTGAAGTAAACACTTAACGTGGCACTAAAATATTAGAAAGTTTCGCATCAAAACGTTTTGAACAATCGAAAGGCCATAGTACAGTAGCTACTTTTCCATATATAGAAGAGCCATATATGGAAGCGGGTATAGATGAATGCTTGAAGAGCTCTACATTTCTCAATTTCTGACGGAAAACTTTTGATCTTTCATTTGTACGAGCTGGCTTTTCCAAGGACGGCATTTTTGGGTTTCAGATGCGCGGCCAAGCGAACGCGGTGTGAAACTGGTGTTTAAACCTTGCTATGGAGCTATCGCAAAATACTGAAACTGGACATGCTCTTGTGTGGAAAGTATGCAAAATTATAAAGAAGAGTGTGGGCTGAAACGCATTCAAAACCCTAGCAGCTGCCATGCTACTTTCTAGAAACACAAGACGGATTGCGAAAAAAAGGCATTGGAATCATTTGTTTTCTGTAGTGCTGAAGTCAGGTACCTCATTTTCTCTGAGTTTGCAAGCCCAGCCACAACGAGTAAGTTGCCTTCTTCCGTCCCTTGCAATTTCATTCGGTCTTCGAAGTATTTATTTGTTCCAAGGGGTGAAGTAGATGTTCCGAATTTATCGCAACAATTGGACATTCACTAAGCTTATTAAATGGGTATTTCTATACGGCCGTTCTTATTAAACTTAGTTAGGGTTTAGTGGCTGGAGTGCTCTATGCAGTTGGTTCGGTTCGGTTCGGGTCTGCGTGTTTTTATTTTGTTAGGTATGGCGTGGATTGAAAATTCACTTAATTGTTTTCATTTTTGCTTCCATTTTTTAGATCCTTTGGGCATATTTTTGGTTGCTGCGATATCACAACTTAAAAATGTAATCTGAGGATTTTCAACAAATCAGTTAAAATCATAACACATAAAAAAAAAATACAATATACAACAAACCAATTTGGAACAAACTACGAAGGAAAAGCTTTAATAACACATAAAAAAGGCCTTTGTTCATGAGGTGGAACGCAATGCAAAAACTCTGCTAAAAGAGTAGGCCAAGTTCTTAAAATAGTTGTTATGAAAATGGGAAGTCAAGGAAGTTCTCGTGAAAATGGTTGGCCAGCCAAGAACAATGCAGCAATAGAGATTATATATGATAATGGTTACTCTATATAAATCCAACGAATAGAGTGATTTTTCGCCCCCTATATGTGTAAAGAGTTAAAAGAGATTAAATGTGTAAAGAGTTAAAAGAGATTTAAGTTTGGTGTTTTATTGGAAGAGATTTCAGTTTGGTGTTTTATTGTTATAATTATTTAGTTTTGGTTAATTGAATGTTTTATGGTTACTTTTGGTTAGTTGAAAATATATTGTGTTTTTTAATTAAGAAAATGAAATATTGTAGTAAAATAGAATAATACAATTACATTATTAAAAATGGTTTATATATATATAAATTCTTCTAAAAAAATCTAATATTCATTTGCATGTAGCAACTAAAAAACCATTTATTCATAAGTTGAAAATTGAAATAAGTTAGTAAAATTCACAAATTCTCCAAATCTGAATTATCTTTTACAATATTTTTATGGTAGAATGTTGTCTCTATTATCATTTATATGGTAGGAGTAAAGTGAAGTTATTGTGGTTAATAACTTTATTTATATTTTTAAGGTCACTTTCAGTGATTTGACTGGTAAAGTTTATGAAGCTATACATACCCTACCCTATTCTATCCTCTTCTGTATTTGAATTTATAACTTCTTAAGAAAAAATACATGTTCTTAACCATTAAACTCACTTAAACACATCAAACAATTGCAACAACATTTGAAAATGACATAACAACAATATTTAATTGATTAATTATTGCTTGTGCATTATGATTGAGATCAGCCCTTGCCCAAGGAATAGCTCTTGCTCCCACTGTTTACATATTATTAAGGCCTTGTATTACACTAATCCAACCCAGTAGTTAATATTAACATAACTCAGTTACATAAATTAAATTAATACTAATTAATTGTTGAATTAACAATAATAATTATTGCATTAACAATAATAATGAATATGGGGATAATAGTTGATATACCAATTTTCCATATAAAAGCGACTCAAAATACCCCACCCATATTTGATCCAATGAAGCTTTCAAATACGAGAGCAAGGACGCCTCCTCCTTGCTGTCATTCAACACAGCAAGTACCTGTTAAAGCCGTAAGTACCTGTTAAAGCCACATTAATTATTAAAAGAGAGATTTCAATAATAGCATAAGCTTAGGCAACGGTCTGAATCTATCAAATCCATGCCCTGAATCGATCAATTCCCAAACATGGTATGCATCTCTGAATCATGATGCAGTGGTGAAAGCAGCTGGATTATTGTTCGCATTGAATTCATTATAAAATTGAACCACAAACCAGCGAGCCTCACAAAAGACATGGAGAGTTGCATGGTAGATCGAAAAAGAAAACGAACCGCCTGTACACCTGGCCGCGATTAAGCAACAACGAAACGAACCACCCGAAAATGAAATGAACTTCCCCGAAACCTATCCATGATTAAGGGAAAAACTAAATGATAAAAGGAAACCATTAAATGATAAAAGGAAAAACGTTCAACATTAGGTTTTGATTTAATTTCATCCCTTTAGTTTGTGAACAACAAAGAATATTCCAAGTTAATTAAATCTGGGTTATTTATATAATATTTATTATTAAAATGATAAAAGGAAAAACGTTCAACATTAAATGATAAAAGGAAAAACGTTCAACATTAGGTTTTGATTTAATTTCATCCCTTTAGTTTGTGAACAACAAAGAATATTCCAAGTTAATTAAATCTGGGTTATTTATATAATATTTATTATTAAAATAACCTATTTTCAAATTGTTAAAATATGTTCTCTTTAATAAGTGTAAGATTTAAAAATAAATACGATTTGGTCAAATTATAACCAGTATTATCACTGACATTAGAAATTGTTCTCAACAAGAAGTATTAGAACTCACATTAGAAATTTCTCTCAACGTTTGTTAAGAGTAGGTTAAACGTTAAGATAGGTTATGAGTTGGAGCCAAATTAATAACCTAATTAGTCAAAATATAATCTAATTTACTTATTTTAAAAGTAAGTTGTTTAATGATTAAGATTATTTTGGGTAGTTAGTTTATATTTAAAGTATTATGAAATTTGTTAATAAACTAAATTCACATGGAAATGATTCACAAACAAAATCACAAAGTACTTTAAATGCAAATGACATCATAAAATACTTTATTTTTATTTTAATAATTTTTTTAAATATAAATATTAAAATTTTTACTTCTAGAAAATAATTTAAAATATATATATAAATATCAAAGTTTTCACCTTGAAAAAATAGATTTGATATTAATAATTGTAGATTTGACATCAACAATTGCCTTGCTCCCCATGCTATTGTTGATGGGTTTTCTCTCTACATCTATAACAACAAGCCCACCTCCTACAATTTTTGCCAATATTCTTAATGTTATTGATGAATACCACTTCTTTTGGGAGACTTTGGTTGATGTGTAAATGGAAATTGTAGACTAGGGTACTCCAAATTCATTAGCTACTCCTACCAAATAAGAGAGTAATTTCACTCTCCATGGAATATCTAGACAATTTGAAAATAAACAAATAAAAGTTTTGAAATTATCATATATTAAATTATAATTAACAATTATTTAAAAAAAAAAAAAACATTTTTAGATTCTTCCTTCCAACCATTGCAACCAATAACTTATTAGAGTAAATATGAAGGCCATACAATGGAAGCCTATCCTCAAACATATTCAACAAAAAGAGGATTTATTGCATCCAGGGCCACTTAGGGCTTACACAATATTAAGAAAAAAATTCTCATCATTCAGCTTCTAAAGATTTGAATCCCAACACAAAAGTAATATATAGAAAGAGAAAAAAAAAGTCATAAGAAGTAAATAATTCTAAACAAATTTAATAAATCCTTTAAATATATTTAATAGTCTTATAATAATTGTTTAAATGATTAATAATTTGTTTAAGTGTATATATTGAATACTTTGATGAAATTCGATTGAATGTGTATAATGAATATGTTTGTCACAACAAATCACAAAATCTAATAAATCTTGAACCTCATTTATACTCTCATTAAAAATATATAATAATACATTAAAAATATATAATAATACATTAAAATTACACATGTCAAATTCAATCTCTTTTAGCCTAAGTGAAAGAAACATTGTGCTAAGTAAATTGTATCAGTATTTTTTATTCATTTGGAAACGAATTTGTTATTTTTAAAAGGTCGCTCAATTAGATAACATATAATTGAAGTGTCTCAAGTAAGAAAAGAGCAATCCTTGAGGGGAAAACTCAAAGAATATTTACACCTGATACCTTTAGGTGATTAATATATTCAAAGTTAAAAAATTCAAAGTTAAAAAGAATCTATATTAATAGTATTGTATTATGTAATTTGTTAATGTTTTGTGTTAATGATCATTTATAAAAAAATTAGTGAATAATTGTTAATTAGAAGTATTTATTTATTTTGAATAGATATTATGAATAAAATAAAAAATTATATTTAAAAAAATATGAAAACTCCATGGATAAATAATCTATAAAGGATTGGAATATTTTTTTCAATCTTATACTTTGTTTAAAAAAAAATATTTTTAAACTTATAATTTGTTCTAATATTCATTTTTAATTTTTTTTATATATAACTTTTTGTTAGTTTGTTTAGTGTTCTAATGTCACATCTTATTATTATTATTAATATATATTTCATTTTGTAATTGATTATTTGCATAATTTTAATTTTAATAAGTTCATTTGCATTCTTATATGTTCTATAATATTTTTTTTTTATTTTGATTTTTTAGGATATTATTTATTTTGCTTCATTACACATACAAAGTTATTATTATATTTAGTGTGGTTGTTGGTTAAGAACAATAATGTCTAAAATATGATTACATGTAGACATTGTTTCATCACACACCAAAAACTGTATTGACTTGCTCTATTAACATCAACTAATAATTTGTTAGAAATTTTAATTTATCTTATTTTTGATATACAATTTTATTCTATGCTTAAAATTCGGAAAATATCAACTAACAATTTGTTAGAAACTTTAATTTATATATTTTTGATATACAATTTTATTCTATGCTAAAAATTCGAAAAACGCTTATGCGCTCGCTCCAGGTCTGAGACTAGGGTTCGCTCTTAGCCGCCGCCATGGATGCTCAGGGAGGTGGGGAGCCGCTGTCCCCTCCCTATCCGACCACCTCTTTTCGAAAGCTCGTCGCAGCCTGCAATAAGAAGCTTCCACCTTCAGACCCCCCAAGCTTCGTCAAGAGACTAGACGTCGTCCCGGAGGTCGATCTTCCCCCCGATCACCCAATGAAGGTTGCAATTTCCCTCTCAGAACGCGGCCTGGTAGGTCAATTCATGGGACTCTGGCCCTCAGCCAGAACCACAGACAACTGGATTCAAAGCAACTGGAGGCCGCTGATAACAAATAGTGTAATGTGCTACGCGGTTGGGAGAGGGTATTTTATCTTCAAATTTATTTCCCAGGAGGACAGAGATCTAATCTTTAGAAATGGATCGTACTTCATGGGCACCCAAGGGCTCTATTTGAATCGTTGGACCCCAAACTTTGATCCGGCCTCAGAAGTGCCCAAAGAGGTCCCCGTTTGGGTTAGACTCCCGAATCTGCCAATAAACTGTTGGAATCCCTCCTCGCTTCAAGCAATCGGAAATGGATTGTGTCGTTACATCGACAGAGCGGACCCAAAAGACCAGTACTCCTGCATAAGGATATGTGTGGAAGTTGACCTGGAGGTAGGCCTACCGAAAGCGATAAAACTAAAAGTTGGGGATTGGCAACATTTTCAAAAGCTTGATTACGAACAACTTTCGTTGAAATGTAGAGGTTGCCATGAATACGGCCATTTCCAAAGAAACTGCCCAAAAAACCTTAATATAGAGAAAGCAGGGGATGAAGGCTGGCAATAGGCTCGGAAAGGGAAATCCAAAACAAAAGGACCACGAAACAAAAAGACAACCCTAACGCAAGCCAAAAACCCAGGAAGCAAAGAGAAGGAGAATAGCTTCAGTGTCTTGGCTAGGGAAACTGACGATGAGACAACAGAACCAAGTAAAGATGCCCAAGTGGAATAAACAAGAGGGAACCAGGCCCCTGAAGACAAAGGAAATCAAACGATTATAGAAGAAGAGGAGCAAAACAAATCCCCTCAAAAGATGGAAGCAAGTTAAGGCATAGAAGAAGGGGAGATCTCGTCAGGTAGTGACTCAAAAGGCGTAAGCGAAGCTTGGGCCACCCCAAAGAAAACAGGAAGGGGCAAGAAAACCAAAAAAGCAGAAAGAGATCAAGAAACCTACAAAGATGTCCTCAAAAGCTCACAGCCAACTATCAAGCAACTGATCAGTGTTCGGGACACTAGAAAGCAATCCAAAGCCTCCGAAGGAGGCCAATCCTCCCCTCAAAGTAATTAATGAATCTAACCTCCTAGAATTGTAGGGTGTTGGCAGCAAAAGGAAAGAGGAAGCACTCAAGAATATTATCAAAGCTTCGAAAGAAGACATCCTACTCCTCCAGGAGACCACGATGAGTCAGCAAGACTCCCTCAAGTCTCAAGGAACGTTTGGAGAAACAACCAAGGAATAGCCGAAAATGCCAGAGGCACCTCAGGAGGGCTCTGCACTCTGTGGAACCCCACCAAAATAGATCTGATCAGCTCAGACACATGCATGCATTGGATTCACACCAAACTCCTCCATAAAGATTCGGGATATCTGGTAAGCCTCTTCAATATCTATGTACCACAACATATAGAGGAAAAAAAACATTGCTGGGAATCCCTAAAAGACTTCTTACAGCAAAATGAACTTGACAATATCATTTTAGGAGGGGATCTTAATGTAACCCTGGCTCAGGAAGAAAAAAGAGGGGGAACCATCGTGAGAGACCCAGCTAGAGAATGGGTGGAAGATCTAATCTCAGCCTGGGACCTAGTAGACATTAAACCCGCCAAAGGCCTCTACACGTGGACTAATAAAAGGATAGGTCCTGGGCATATTGTTGTCAGGCTAGATAGATTCCTCGTCCAAAGCACCTTCTTGTTAACGGGGCTCACCGCCGCCTCAGAGATCCTTCCCCATAGTGTTTCAGATCACAAGCCCATCCGTTTAGAAATAAAAACCGACCAAGTCCAAGGACCCATCCCTTTTAGATTTAACCCGACATGGATCCAAGACAAAGACTTTCTCCCTCTTGTTTCCAAAACTTGGACCAGTATTGTTAAGGGCTTAGCTTTTTATGTTTGGGAAGAGAAACTAAGAAGGTTAAAGACAACTCTAAAATCCTGGGCAAAGGGCCAAGCAAACACAATCACCTCTCGCAAAGAATCCCAAAAGTAACTCGAGATCCATCAGCTGGAAATGGAAAACAAAGAGATCACGCAAGAGAGCCTGCAACATGAGGACCACCTTCAAAGAAAATGGCACAAAGCTTGCAGAGAGGAAGAAAGCTACTGGAGGCAAAAATCTAGAAGCCTTTGGCTGAAAGAAGGCGATAAAAATACAAGCTACTTCCACAGGCCAGCAGAGGCAAGGAAGCACTATAAAGCAGTGACAGAAATTGAGGTTCAAGATAACATAATCTCAGATCCAGAGGGCATAAAAAAAGCAGCCTTTGAAGCACTCTACTTAGAACCACAAGGGACAGTCATAGACCCTTAGCAGTACCCTCTCTCCATTATTCCAAACCTCATTAAGGAGGACAACAACATCAGGCTCATCAAGGAAGTAACGCAGCAGGAAATAAAGGAGGCTCTGGACCAAATGAACCCAGAGAAGGCCCCAGGCCCGGACGGTTTCACTGCCAGATTCTATCAACAGTGTTGGGATATAATAAAATCCGATCTCACCAAGATGGTCAGGAAATCACAAATGAGCAGCAAACTTGGCGAGAGCACCAACTCGGCCTTCCTGGCACTTATCCCGAAAGAGAAAGGAGCAGTCACCTTCAAATGCTTCAGGCCAATCTACCTCTGCAATACAAGCTATAAAATCCTCACCAAAATTATAGCCAACAGAATCAAAACAATCCTCCCTCTTATCATCCCAGAAAACCAAGGAGGCTTCATCAACGGCAGGCATATTGCAGATAACATCATCCTAGTTCAAGAGGCCCTTCACTCAAGGATTCGGAGAAAAGACAAAGGTATGATTATAAAACTTGATGTCGCCAATGCCTTTGATAGAGTTAGACACAGCTTTTTATTTGAAGTAATTAGAAAGTTTGGTTTTGATCCGACCTTTGTAAAATGGATTAAAGCTTGTGTTGGATCACCATGGATAGCCCCCATGGTGAATGGGAAAGTAACAAAGTTTTTCCAAGCCTCAAGGGGCTTAAGGCAAGGGTGCCCCCTTTCGCCCCTCCTCTACACAATCCAGGCTTCAGTTCTAATCTATCAACTGGGAAACTCCCAAGATCAAAACAGCCTTCAAGGGTTAAGAATCGCGCAAGGGGTGAAAGACATTAATAATGCACAATTCGCGGATGATACTTTGCTATTGGGAGGTGCAAGCCCTATAATAGAAAAGAAGTTTAAGGAGGAGTTGGAAGCTTACGCTGCAGTCTCAGGAAGTGAAATAAGCCCAGCCAAAAGAAAAATTTATGGATGGAATATTACGCCAAATGAAATGTTGGGAATTACAAGAATTCTGGGGATGGAAGGACATACTAACTGGGAGGCCTTCAAATACCTGGGAATCCCCATTTTCAAATCTGCCCCAAGAGCCTCACATTGGAACCACCTGATTGACAATCTAAAAAATAAAATTACCTCCTGGGGGGCGAATTGGCTAAATATAGCAGGGAAAACTGTCTTGATTAAAGAAGTTTTGGCTAGCATACCCATCTACCAGAGCTCGTTTCTTCTAGCCCCTGCCACCACAATTCAAAAAATCGAGGCAGTGCAAAGACATTTCCTGTGGGAAGGAGGAAAACAGACAAGAAGAAAAATGCATCTGATAAATTGGGAAAAAACCTCAAAACCACTCATGGAAGGCGGCCTCAACTTCAAAAAAACCCAAGTTCAGAACCTGGCCCTGGGGGCAAAGTTGCTCTGGATGATTGTCACCGGGAAACCAACTTGGAGCAAAATGGCACTTTGGAAAAAATACTTTAGGGGACCTAGGGAACGATGCTTAGATTATCCCTGTAGGGAATCAAAGGGCTCCCCTATCTTTGCCCTCTGCAAAAAGGCCATGCCCCACTTCAATCCTCATCTCACCTGGGTGCCAAGAAATGGGAAGAAAGTTAAAATATGGCAAGATTCAATCATGGGAGACCCCCCCCTAGGGATGAGATAGGATCCGTTGCGTCTCAAGGACTGGATGAAAAGTCAAAACATAAACTCTCTCTTTGATATCTCAATCTGGGGGAATGACAAGCACAAGACTTGGCAAGGGTGGGGAACGCTTAACAGGCCCCCTGATTTAGAAAGGGAATGGAGCATCCTAAAGCTCTGTCTTCAAGGGAAAGCCCCCATCAAAAAAAAATGAAAGGACGAAAGAGGTTGGGGAGGGAACTCCAAGCCGTACACCATAGCAGAAGGCTATCGCCTCATCGTAAAAGTTCCCAATGTCCCAACCAACCTGGCCATCTGGAAAGCAATTTGGCAGTCCAAGTCCATCCCAAAAATTGACATGTTCATCTGGACCCTTGCCCACAATAGCATCCAAACAGGGGAAACCCTCAGGAGACGAGGATGGGAAGGCCCCTACAGGTGTCCTCTTTGTCTACAGGTGGAAGAAACTACAGACCACCTCCTTCTCAACTACGACTACTCCAAAGAAGTCTGGAAGCTGGCAATAGGAACACAAAGTGACACCAACCTCCCTCTAGACACCAAAAGTCTTCTCCAACAATGGGACTCCAATTACCCGTTCAATATTCATAAATGAAGCCAAGCCTATGCTTTGTGGAAGGTCCTCCCAAAATTCATCCTGTGGAATCTATGGCTGGAAAGAAACAACAGAATCTTCATAGACAGCAAAAGGAGCACAGCCCTGGTGGTAACCAAAATTCATGCACTCTTTGGCGAGAATGCACCTTACTTATGTCAGTCAAAAAACAACCAAACGCTAGAAGCACCAGAGGAACTTTGGTTGGATCAGTTTAAAATCCAAAGTCCTAAAGGGATAAATGTTAGCACCCCAAATCAAGAGGAATGGGAAATCAGGAAAGGAAAACAGGATTTCGAAAAATGGAAAACAAATAGAAATGTCCATATCCTGTCCTTCGACGGGGCCTCGAAAGGGAACCTGGGCCTAGCAGGAGGAGGAGGGATAATTGAAAGCCCCGTCGAAGCAACAACGATAAACTACGCCCTGGGATTAGGAATCGAAACCAACAACAGAGCAGAGGCCCTAACACTCTGGCAAGGGCTCCATCAAGCAAGCAGACACAAGATCCAGGACCTGGTTATAATAGGCGACTCTAGAATGGTAATCAAAGCCATAATTCATCATTCTAATACCCAAAACGTGAAGTTCAACAACCTCTTGGAGAAGATCCACCTCCTTCTCGGGAACTTTTGATCTTATAAGATTTACCATGTGTTAAGAGAGCTAAACGAAAGAGCGGATGCTGAGGCTAACAAAGGCCTCTTCTTGGTGCCCGGAAGTTTGAAGGTAAATGGAATGCTATCCAGCGTGGAAATATCGTGATCCATGAGAGCCCGCCTCCACACTCGAAAAAGCACGTTGAAGACGCAGAAAGGAAAGAAGGGAAAAGCGATCAGAGCAAGTCATGTCAGGGCAAAGTGATTGGGCAGAGGGGACAAGGAAGAGTACCATGAAACAAGAGATTTCAGACAAGAAGGCGATAGAGAATCAACTTGCCCATACCTCTCAGATTTGGCAAATCGGGTTGAAATCATGAAGGGGGAAGGAGGGAATAAATCGGAGGCAACTCCACAGCCTCAAGCCATACCTACGCAACGATCTCTTGAGATTTTTCCAACGAAGTAACAGGGCGCAAGAAGAGGGGGAAAATATCCAGAGATGGCATCAAGCTCGGGCAACAAGCCAAGCACTGAAGAACGACTTAAGGCGATGGACACGGCGCTGGAAAATCTAAAGCAATTGCTGCAGTTCCAGCTGGACTTCCTTGAGAAGCTAGACTTTGAAGCAGGCCGACGCCTTGAGAAGCTGGAAGCGGACATTTCCACCACCAAAATTGGTTTCACTGAAGAGATGGGCAAGCTACACAAGGAACTCAAGAATCCCAAGGAAGAATTCGAGGAAAGAATCAGTCAGCTGGAGATAAAAATGTCTTAGCTCAACAATGAATGGAAGCAAGATCTAAAAAACTAAACCAGTCACTCAGCAGGAAACGAGTCCATCTCTTCTTCAGCAAGTTTGGCGTTTTGTATAGAAGCCAACGCTGTAAATAATGTTGTAATAGTTTATTTTATGATAGCACCTCTAGTTAAGGGTTCTGGCTTAATGGGTTTGGGAACAGGAGGTTACTCTAGGAAGGCAGACGCTCAGTGAAGCGTGGCCCATTTTGTAATCGCACCAGTGGCAAGTCCACATTTCTATAATCAATACCACTATCCGTTTTCGTCAAAAAAAAACATCAACTAACATATAAATAAATCAAGCTATGACTTAAGATAGATGGACTATCTGAGTAAACTAACACATTGTTGAAAGAATATCTCAACCACACACCAAAATAGAGGCCAACTAGTTGAATAGATTCCCTTATATCCAACTAAATTCAATAACCTCCTAAAACATAGAAAGAGACTCCTTACGCAGTGACAAACTCTACCTCACAGTGACCAATAATCACAAATACAATCTCACATAAAGCAAATAGGAGTTAATAATTCAGAAACTCCCCTTTAATGAGTACTAGTCTCAATCTATGTCAGGTTAGGTCTTCATCGTCATCTGGTCCCTTGCAACAAATTCCCCACTATGAATCAAAGAACCTCTTGATTAGAAAAGTCCATATCAGGTCCAACCTAGCACTCACATCTCGTACCTCATCATGTAGACATCGTCAAATTTCCAAAGTCCATATAAAGGAACAATTATCTAATGGAATACATGGGTACGTAATCGTTGTAATCGTCGATCTAGTAGGTTCATTCTAGTTTTTTATAAACTCCCCCCTGAATGTACATAAAAAATCATTTTTCTAGGCACCTCCCAGAGCTCACAACCAACATGGTCTACTCAGGGAGCATCCAACCAACACATGGCCCATTCCCCCAAGTGTTTAAAAACTCCATAATAGAGGTTTCTATACTACACCAACCAAGATATCCAAATCATCATAGACACATGGCAAAGATGTATGCATACCTATCTAGGTATTATAGCGATATTCTCTTTACATGTTGCATGCATAGATATATGTACATACAATTAACATACTCCATCTGATGGAGATACCAAGTACAAGCTTTGAAAACAATGCCTAGGTACCACTGCAATACTTCTCTTAAGTACCACCTCTAGGAAAGATACAAGCTCAAATATATAACATCATAGACTTGCCACAAATACAAGATGTGATTGAAATTTCCATTTGGTTGTCTACTTTTATTCAACACAACTCACAAAGATTACCTTGTTTGTACAATATCATCTTATCTCCATTGTTGCCACAAGCACTGTCACCAACTTCCCTTGGACCAAACTCTAAAAAAATATTTGATGCATTTAGATCAATAACATCTATGTCTTTCCTATCGCACTATCACCATTCCACTTCAGAATTAAGTTTGTTCTCAACCCTTAGTTTCTCTAGCGAGAAAAATGCAACTTCAATGTATTTTTAAATTCCATGAGAACCAACTAATGGTTATTAACCCAAGCAACTTTTTTCCATCTCTAAACCAAATATTTGTTGGAAGGGATAGTCACCTATGTCAACTAGACCCAATAGTCGGCCAAGTAAAAGAGTAGTCGACTAGGAGTTAGTCGAGTTTGTAAGTCAGTGGACCACTCAATCAGTGTGATAGACCCAAGTAGTTAGACAATTATAAATACCTTGTAATAGAGTCATGATTATAAATACGTGCATCTACGTAATAGAGAACAAGTTGGATTATTAGTTGTTGTGGTATCTTAATAAAGTCTATATTACTAGTCTCCCCATTACTTTTTTATCTTCCTTCTCTTTTCTATGCGGGTGTCTATATATTAGTGCATATTGTTGTATATTGCTATGTGTAAAGGACTATTGGTAACACCTAATAAAACCCTAGATTACAACATTGGTTTTGTTTCCAGTAGTTCCTGGACTCGAGTGTGTAAGATAATGTGCACATAGATGTTGAGCTTGGAAGAGATACACGAGTGGTGGGAGAAAAATATTAAAAACTACCTAAAGAATTATGCATGCACAAATTGATTGACATTGGTAGAGGCAAGATCCCATTTCTTCATAGAGACTCACAAAATATTTATTGAAATAATTCCAGAGAAATCAAAAAATACATTGACCAACCCACTAATGAATACACTTACAAATGATGAGTGGTTAATGTCCAAATTATTCAATGGAGGTCATACAAATTTACATGAGTTGGTTGAAAATATTTCCAAAGAAAACTGGGAAGAGCAAGCAATTGAGGAACGAACGCCATTTAACAAAGTAAAAGAAAGGTTCTACGACGATTTCCACGATAAGTTTTTATGCACAATACCAACTATGTTGCACAAATTCCTTTTAGACACAGGTGTCAATCATATTGTTGAATATATGTCCCCTCTTCATACACCACCATTGAATATCCACTGGGAAAAATACAAGGCGATAGGGAAACGTTTTTAGAAGCAGAGTTCAAAGATACAAGAGAAGCCTGGAAATTTTTCTTAAATAAATGAACATGGCAATGATTTGCACCCATGTTGACCAGAAGTAGTCAAGTTCAATGATGGGGGGTATTTTCCTCTGGTTTGCATAAATTGGAGTAGACTAATAGACCTACTAAACGAGAATATACATTAGATAAAGAGACAAAAATGAGAATTGAAAGAAGAATTTAGTATTATAAATATTTGGTCTACATTCAGAAGGTAGAATGGGAAAACAACATAAAAAGAGAGAAGAGATGTATGAGGCACAAGATCAAAGGAAGTCAAGTCGTTAAGTTTAGGAATATTGAGGGATGATTGGAAAAAATTGAATATAAGTTTGTTCCCTATCCCCTACTCTTTTTGGCTTATACATTGACAAGTATTTTGGAGTGATGGTGCAAGATTAGCTAAGGAAAAGACATGGTCTCAAAATCCACAAAGAAGCCAAGTTCACAAGTGTTATGCACTTGCAATTGAAGTAGTGGATAGACAAGCAAATTGATAAGATGGAAATACAAGAGCCAATTGGTGGATCGATATGTGAACCAATGTATCCTTGGGAACAAAAACTTCCCATCAATCAAATTTGTCACCATCACTTGCAATGAATATTTTTTTTTTTCAAAAAAACAATCAAGAAATTTCAAAGAATTTGAACCTGGATTTCATAATATTTCTATGATTGGTATCATCGGAAATCAATATTGATTTAATGGGTAGTTCTGCAGCTTAAGGATTATATAATTATACATAGTAGGAATAATTTACCCTATTAATCCATTGAATGAGACCTATTCATCTAACTTCTTTAAAATGAATGGAATCTATTATTTGGAACTCTGAATATTGAAAATTCCAAAGATGGAAATTGTCACAGATGAATATGTCAAGTAGTCTCTAACTTTGTTCAAAAGTAATTTCATCCCCCACCCCAAACCCTGACAAAGCCAAGAGAGTCCCAGGAGAGCCTAAATCCTAGACATAAGCAAGTAAACGCCAACCACAAATAATTAGTGAAGTGTCTTGTGACCTCCACTCACACAAATATTCTCTATTTCCCTACAAATACAAAAACAAATAATTATCAATGCATGTTATTTCAAATGGAAAAATTATGTTGTTCCAAAAGCCTTGGTGGATGGGGACTAAAAAAGAGTTCTTATTTTTTAAAGGTTTTGGTAGCCAAAAGTGTTTAGAGATTTATTCAAGGGGAAGGGTTGTAGCGCTAGGTTGTACAAAAAAATGTATGCGACAAAGAGGTCAGGGGAGACATTCAAGGGTGGTTTAGATAGTTCCAAATCTGGCTAGTTGTTCCTACAAAAGTACAAATTGGATACCCCAACCAACCTTTGAACAAACAATGTGTATGGCATGTGAGTGTGATGGATTTCGGTTGAGGGCTAGATGAAACTAATTTGCTTGAGGCTTGTCGATGAGTCAAATCATCATTCATTTGAATCTAATAAGAATTACTCCTCTTTTCAAAATATACAGTTCTATCACCAAAAGTACAGTGCTATCACCATTTCGGAAGTCATGTACAATTCTATTACCATTTTAGAAGTTATGGTTGGGCTCATCACCGATTTTTAAATAAAATAATTTAATTGCAATATTTTTATGATTCTTATTAATAGGGAGGAACGCGAGACTGATTCTCAAATCAAAAAGTACTCGTCTTAAGCTCAAATCACAAAGTACTCGTCTTAAATAGGAAGGAACATGAGATTGATTCTCATTTAAAGAGGAATAACTCGATACAACATGGGAATCTGTAATACATTCTCATTTAAAAAGTGAGGACCTGATATAGCTTAGTAATTTGTATACTTTTTAAAAATGAATACCATTTGAAAGATTCTATATAATATGAAGGATGTGGAAAAATTTATTTTCATTGCCGACAAGTTGAAAGAATTTAATCATGAAAGGAGAAACTATTTTTCTAAACCATTGTCATAAATATACATTGAAACTACATCAGTTAATTCTCTATCTTAGACTTAGAAAGCAAGATAAACTGACTTAGACGTATTAATATATATCCCATCAAATGTAAAATGTATTAATATTTTATTAATTTAAAATTATTATTTTGAAAAAAACTAATAACTATATTCAAGTTCAACAAGCTCACAATGAATCAATTTATGAGGAAATCTCATGTTCCCAAAAGTTATAAAAGATAAGTTGGTGGGGCAATATCCATGCATAACATATGTATGTCTTATCTCCAATTGTATAATATGTATGTTTCATACATGGTAAATAGGGTAAAGAACTTAGTTGACAATTATTCCTGTAGCCTCAATATATTAAATTCTTGTTTGAAAAAAAAAGTATGCAAATGAAGGTCTTCATTCAAACTTATGTGTGATCCACGGATCTTTTAATGACTTATGGTTGAGTTTTAATTTTGCATGCGTTAATTAACCATTTGAGAAAACTTAGTGAAGAATGAGGAAAAAAGAAGAATTATAACAGCCATATACATATGTGCAGATCTGAAATGCAATAAAAGACAACAAACCGTAACACGCAGATTGATAACGGAGTTCGGCACAACTTTGCCTACGTCTCCGGGCCTTTTCTCTGTGGGGGAGGTTTCTTTATTTCTGTTCAAATGCTCAAAAGTACATTGCTGCAATGCCAAATGGCTGCAAGACTGATTTGGTCATGTTCTTCCAGATCTCTAGAACCATGCAAAGAAAACGACACGCAAAACGGATGTCCGGAGCTCCCAGAAATGGTCCGACAACGTCTCCTCCTCAAAAGCTTCTCTGCCTCAAAATGGCTTTGGCTTGGCTTCTCCTCAGCATAATTCTACTCTGAATACCCTCAATGTTGTCCCCATGGCCTCAAACAGGCTTGGGTTATATAGCTAGGAAAGTTGGTTACTCATCCCCAACTTCCTCCCAAAAATTAGGCTCCAAAACTACCCAATAACTCCCAAAAACCATTAAAAATAGGCTTAATTACCATTAAAACCCAAAAATTGGTTATAAAACCCACTTTATAGTTAGATTTGGGCATAAGCCCCCTCTTTCCCAGTGCGCGCCCCCTTTACAGGGTCATATGGGTTCATATGGCCAAGCACTAGCCTAAAGGGCTAAGCGTTGGCCCCTCTCCATACAATACTTTGCAATATATTTTATAATGTGGGTTTTACATCATAAGAAATAATTTGGTGTATTGGCAAAGACCATTTCTTAAGGTGTTGGGCTTGGTGGTGGTCATGGGTTCAAAACCCATGGACCCCAAAACATTTTTTGAAACATGCCACTTCAACTGATGACTGGGTGCCACGTGGCTGCCCATGACTGGGCCACGTGGCATCTCCCCATTTGTCAGATTAATGCCACTTGTCAGTTATTGACTGGTCCAGTTGCCTGCCACATGTCTGCCTTGTCAGCGAACCTATCCAATCACCATCAGCCAGAGAGTGCCACGTCATCTCCTGCACAGTCAGCATGCTGATGTCATCAGCGTTGACTTTTTGACCAGTTGACCTTTGACTTTTTACCTGTTTGGGCTTCCGATCAGAACGCGATAACTTTCGCATACGGAGCCCGTTTGACAAAGTAAATATACCACCG
>JASDQU010508897.1:4486-24497 GCA_032191745.1 Picea mariana | reverse complement strand
TCTTATCATCCCAGAAAACCAAGGAGGCTTCATCAAAGGCAGGCATATTGCAGATAACATCATCCTAGTTCAAGAGGCCCTTCACTCAAGCGTTCGGAGAAAAGACAAAGGTATGATTATAAAACTTGATCTCGCCAATGCCTTTGATAGAGTTAGACACAGCTTTTTATTTGAATTAATGAGAAAGTTTGGTTTTGATCCAACCTTTGTAAAATGGATTAAAGCTTGTGTTGGATCACCATGGATAGCCCCCATGGTGAATGGGAAAATAACAAATTTTTTCCAAGCCTCCAGGGGCTTAAGGAAAGGGTACCCCCTTTTTCCCCTCCTCTATGCAATCCAGGCTTTAGTTCTAAGCTATCAACTGGGAAACTCCCAAGATCAAAACAACCTTCAGGGGTTAAGAATCGCGCAAGGGGTGAAAGACATTAATCATGCACAATTCGCAGATGATACTCTAATGTTGGGAGGTGCAATCCCTATAATAGGAAAGAAGTTTAAGGAGGAGTTGGAAGCTTACGCTGCAGTCTCATGAAGTGAAATAAGCCCATCCAAAAGCAAAATTTATGGATGGAATATTACGCCAAATGAAATGCTGGGAATTACAAGAATTCTGGGGATGGAAGGACATACTAACTGGGAAGCCTTCAAATACCTGGGAATCCCTATTTTCAAATCTGCCCCAAGAGCCTCACATTAGAACCACCTGATTGACAATCTAAAAAATAAAATTACCTCCCGGGGGGCAAATTGACTAAATATAGCAGGGAAAATTGTCTTGATTAAAGCACTTCTAGCTAGCATACCCATCTACCAGAGCTCGTTGCTTCTAGCCCCTGCCACCACAATTCAAAAAATCGAGGCACTGCAAAGATGTTTCCTGTGGGAAGGAGGAAAACAGACAAGAAGGAAAATGCATCTGATAAATTGGGAAAAAACCTCAAAACCACTCATGGAAGGCGACCTCAACTTCAAAAAAAAACAAGTTCAGAACCTGGCCCTAGGGGCAAAGTTGCTCTGGATGATTGTCACCGGGAAACCAACTTGGAGCAAAATGGTACTTTGGAAAAAATACTTTAGGGGACTTAGGGAACGATGCTTAGATTATCCCTGTAGGGAATCAAAGGGTTCCCATATCTTTGCCCTCTGCAAAAGGGCAATGCCCCACTTCAATCCTCATCTGACTTGGGTGTCAAGAAATGGGAAGAAAGTTAAAATATGGCAAGATTCAATCATGGGAGACCCGCCCTTAGGGCTGAGACAGGATCTGTTGCATATCAAGGACTGGATGGAAAGTCAAAACATAAACTCTCTCTTTGACATCTCAATCTGGGGGAATGACAAGCACAAGACTCTGCAAGGGTGGGGAACACTTAACAGACCCCCTGATTTAGAAAGGGATTGGAGCATCCTAAAGCTCTATCTTCAAGGGAAATCCCCCATCAAAAAAAAAGGAAAGGACGAAAGAGGATGGGGAGGGAACTCCAATCCCTACACCACAGTAGAAGGCTATCACCTCATCGTAAAAGTTCCCAATGTCCCAACCAACCCGGCCATCTGGAAAGCAATTTGGTAGTCCAATTGCATCCCAAAAATTGACATGTTCCTCTGGACCCTTTCCCACAATAGCATCCAAACAGGGGAAACCCTCAGGAGACGAGGATGGGAAGGCCCCTACAGGTGTCCTCTTTGTCTACAGGTAGAAGAAACTACAGACCACTTCCTTCTCAATTGCGACTACTCCAAAGAAGTCTGGAAGCTGGCAATAGGAACAAAAAGTGACACCAACCTCCCTCCAGACACCAAAAGTCTTCTCCAACAATGGGACTCCAATTACCTGTTCAAGATTCATAAACAAAGCCAAGCCTATGCTCTGTGGAAGGTCCTCCCAAAATTCATCCCGTGGAATCTATGGCTGGAAAGAAACAACAAAATCTTTAGAGACAGCAAAAGGAGCACAGCCCTGGTGGTAACCAAAATTCACGCACTCTTTGGCAAGAGTGCAGCTTACTTATGTCAGTCAAAAAACAACCAAATGCTAGAAGCACCAGAGGAACTTTGGTTGGATCAGTTTAAAATCCAAAGTCCTAAAGGGATAAATGTTAGCACCCCAAATCAAGAGGAATGGAAAATCAGGAAAGGAAAACAGGATTTCAAAAAATGGAAAACAAATAGAAATGTCCATATCTTGTCCTTCGACGGGGCCTCGAAAGGGAACTCGGGCCTAGCAGGAGGAGGAGGGATAATTGAAAGCCCCGCCGAAGCAGCAATGATAAACTACGCCCTGGGATTAGGAATCGAAACCAACAACAGAGCAGAGGCCCTGGCACTCTGGCAAGGGCTCCATCAAGCAAGCAGTCATAGGATCCAGGACCTGGTTATAATAGGCGACTCCAGAATGGTAATGAAAGCCATAATTCATCATTCTAATACCCAAAATGCGAAGCTCAACAACCTCTTGGAGAAGATCCACCTTCTTCTTGGGAACTTCCGATCTTATAAGATTTACCATGTGTTAAGAGAGCTAAACAAAAGAGCGGATGCCGAGGCTAACAAAGGCCTCTTCTTGGCACCGAGAAGATTGAAGGTAAATGGAATGTTATCCAGCGTGGAAATACCGTGATCCATGAGAGCCGGCCTCCACAATAAAAAAAGCACATTGAAGACGCAGAAAGGAAAGAAGGGAAAAGCGATCAGAGCAAGTCATGTAAGGGAAAAGCGATTGGGTAGAGGGGACAAGGAAGAGTACCATGAAACAACGGATTTCAGACAAGAAGGCGACAGAGAATCAACTCGCCCATACCTCTTGGATTTGGCAAATCGGGATGAAATCATGAAGGGGGAAGAGGGAGGGAATAAATCGGGGGCAACTCCACAGCCTCAAGCCATACCTACGCAACGATCTCTTGGGATTTTTCTAACGAAGTAATAGGGCGCAAGAAGAGCGGGAAAGTATCCAGAGATGGCATCAAGATTGGGCAACAAGCCAAGCATTGAAGAACGACTTAAGGCAATGGACACGGCGCTGGAAAATCTAAAGCAATTGCTGCAGTTCCAGCTGGACTTCCTTGAAAATATGGACTCTAAAGCAGGCTGACGCCTTGAGAAGCTGGAAGCGGACATCTCCACCACCAAAATTGGTTTCACTGAAGAGCTGGGCAAGCTACACAAGGAACTCAAGAATCCCAAGGAAGAATTCGAGGAAAGAATTAGTCAGCTGGAGATAAAAATATCTCAGCTCAACAATGAATGGAAGCAAGATCCAAAAAACTAAACCCGTCACTCAGCAGAAAACGAGTCCATCTCTTCTTCAACAAGTTTGGCATTTTGTATAGAAGCCAATGTTGTAAATAATGTTGTAATAGTTTATTTTATGATAGCACCTCTAGTTAAGGGTTCTAGCTTAATGGGTTTGGGAACAGAAGGTTACTCCAGGAAGGCAGACGCTCAGTGAAGCGTGGCCCATTTTGTAATCGTGCCAGTGGCAAGTCCACATTTCTATAATCAATACCACTATCCGTTTTCGTCAGAAAAAAACATCAACTAACATATAAATAAATCAAGCTATGAATTAAGATAGATGGACTATGTGAGTAAACTAACACATTGTT
Source organism: Picea mariana (assembly GCA_032191745.1). Taxonomy (NCBI): domain Eukaryota; kingdom Viridiplantae; phylum Streptophyta; class Pinopsida; order Pinales; family Pinaceae; genus Picea; species Picea mariana. Next base: position 20,886 of record JASDQU010508897.1, on the reverse strand, counting down.
GAGAGAATATCTCAACCAAACACCAAAATAGGGGCCAACTAGTTGAATAGATTCCCTTATATCCAACTAAATTCAATAACCTCCTAAAACATAGAAAGAGACTCCTTACGCAGTGACAAACTCTACCTCATAGTGACCAATAATCACAAATACAATCTCACATAAAGCAAATAGGAGTTAATAATTCAGAAACTTCCCTTTAATGAGTACTAGTCTCAATCTATGTCAGGTTAGGTCTTCATCATCATCTAGTCCTCTGCAACAAATTTCCCACTATGAATCAAAGAACCTCTTGATTAGAAAATTCCATATCAGGTCCAACCTAGCACTCACATCTCGTACCTCATCATGTAGACATCGTCAAATTTCCAAAGTCCATATAAAGGAACAATTATCTAATGGAATACATGGGTACCTAATCATTGTAATCGTCGATCTAGTAGGTTCATTCTAGTTTTTTATAAACTCCCCCCTGAATGTACATAAAAAATCATTTTTCTAGGCACCTCCCAGAGTTCACAACCAACATAGTCTACTCATGGAGCATCCAACCAACACATGGCCCATTCCCCCAAGTGTTTAAAAACTCCATAATAGAGGTTTCTATACTACACCAACCAAGATATCCAAATCATCATAGACACATGGCAAAGAGGTATGCATACCTATCTAGGTATTATAGTGATATTCTCTGTACATGTTGCATACATAGATATATGTACATACAATTAACATACTCCATATCATGGAGATACCAAGTACAAGCTTTGAAAACAATGCCTAGGTACCACTGCAATACTTCTCTTAAGTACCACCTCTAGGAAAGATACAAGCTCAAATATATAACATCATAGACTTGCCACAAATACAAGATGTGATTGAAATTTCCATTTGGTCGTCTACTTTTATTCAACACAACTCACAAAGATTACCTTGTTTGTACAATATCATCTTATCTCCATTGTTACCACAAGCACTGTCACCAACTTCCCTTGGACCAAACTCTAAAAAAATATTTGATGCATTTAAATCAACAACATCTATGTCTTTCCTATTGCACTATCACCATTCCACTTCAGAATTAAGTTTGTGCTCAACCCTTAGTTTCTCTAGCGAGAAAAATGCAACTTCAATGTATTTTTAAATTCCATGAGAACCAACTAATGGTTATTAACCCAAGCAACTCTTTTCCATCTCTAAACCAAATATTTGTTTGAAGGGATAGTCACCTATGTCAACTAGACCCAATAGTCGGCCAAGTAAAAGAGTAGTCGACTAGGAGTCAGTCAAGTTTGTAAGTCAGTGGACCACTCAATCAGTGTGATCGACCCAAGTAGTTAGACAAATAGAAATACCTTGTAATAGAGTCATGATTATAAATACGTGCATCTACGTAATAGAGAACAAGTTGGATTATTAGTTGTTGTTGTGGTATCTTAATAAAGTCTGTATTACTAGTCTCCCCATTACATTTTTATCTTCCTTCTCTTTTCTGTGCGGGTGTGTATATATTAGTGCATATTGTTGTATATTGCTATGTGTAAAGGACTATTGGTAACACCTAACAAAACCCTAGATTACAACATTGGTTTTGTTTCCAGTAGTTCCTGAACTCGAGTGTGTAAGATAATGTGCACATAGATGTTGAGCTTGGAAGAGATACATGAGTGGTGGGAGAAAAATATTAAAAACTACCTAAAGAATTATGCATGCACAAATTGATTGACATTGGTAGAGGCAAGAGCCCATTTCTTCATAGAGACTCACAAAATATTTATTGAAATAATTCCAGAAGAAATCAAAAAATACATTGACCAACCCACTAATGAATACACTTACAAATGATGAGTGGTTAATGTCCAAATTATTCAATGGAGGTCATACAAATTTACACAAGTTGGTTGAAAATATTTCCAAAGAAAACTGGGAAGAGCAAGCAATTGAGGAACAAACTCCATTTGACAAAGTAAAAGAAAGGTTCTACGACGATTTCCATGATAATTTTTTATGCACAGTACCAACTATGTTGCACAAATTCCTTTTAGACAGAGGTGTTGATCATATTGTTGAATATATGTCCCCTCTTCATACGCCATCATTGAATATCGACTGGGAAAAATACAAGGCGATAGGGAAACGTTTTTAGAAGCAGAGTTCAAAGATACAAGAGAAGCCTGGAAATTTTTCTTAAATAAATGACATGGCAATGATTTGCACCCATGTCAACCAAAAGTAGTCAAGTTCAATGATGGGGGGTATTTTCCTCTGGTTTGCATAAATTGGAGTAGACTAATCGACCTACATCAATGAGTCATTTTGTTCACAATAAAAAGGAATTCGATCGAAAGAAAACGAGAATATACATTAGATAAAGAGACAAAAATGAGAATTGAAAGAAGAATTTAGTATTATAAATATTTGGTCTACATTCAGAAGATAGAATGGGAAAANGTATGAGGCACAAGATCCAAGGAAGTCAAGTCGTTAAGTTTAGGAACATTGAGGGATGGTTGGAAAAAATTGAATATAAGTTTGTTCCCTATCCCCTACTCTTTTTGGCTTATACATTGACAAGTATTTTGGAGTGATGGTACAAGATTAGCTAAGGAAAGGACATGGTCTCAAAATCCACAAAGAAGCCAAGTTCACAAGTGTTATGCACTTGCAATTGAAGTAGTGGATAGACAAGCAAATTGATAAGATGGAAATACAAGAGCCAACCGGTGGATTGATATGTGAACCAATGTATCCTTGGGAACAAAAACTTCCCATCAATCAAATTTGTCACCGTCACTTGCAATGAAGAATTTTTTTTTTCAAAAAAACCATCAAGAAATTTCAAAGAATTTGAACCTGGATTTCATAATATTTCTATGATTGGTATCATCGGAAATCAATATTGATTTAATGGGTAGTTCTGCAGCTTAAGGAATATATAATTATACATAGTAGGAATAATTTACCCTATTAATCCATTGAATGAGACCTATTCATCTAACTTCGTTAAAATGAATGGAATCTATTATTTGGAACTCTAAATATTGAGAATTCCAAAAATGGAAATTGTCACAGATGAATATGTCAAGTAGTCTCTAACTTTGTTCAAAAGTAATTTCATTCCCCACCCCCAACCCTAACAAAGCCAAGAGAGTCCCAGGAGAGCCCAAAGCCTAGACATAAGTAAGTAAACGCCAACCACAAATAATTAGTGAAGTGTCTTGTGATCTCCACTCACACAAATATTCTCTATTTCCCTACAAATACAAAAACAAATAAGTATCAATGCATGTTATTTCAAATGGAAAAATTATGTTGTTCCAAAAGCCTTGGTGGATGGGGACTAAAAAAGAGTTCTTATTTTTTAAAGGCTTTGGTAGCCAAAAGTGTTTAGAGATTTATTCAAGGGGAAGGGTTGTAGCTCTAGGTTGTACAAAAAAATGTATGCGACAGAGAGGTCAGGGGAGACATTCAAGGGTGGTTTAGATAGTTCCAAATCTGGCTAGTTGTTCCTACAAAAGTACAACTTTGATACCCCAACCAACCTTTGAACAAACAATGTGTATGGCATGCGAGTGTGATGGATTTCGGTTGAGGGCTAGATGAAACTAATTTGCTTGAGGCTTGTCGATGAGTCAAATCATCATTCACTTGAGTCTAATAATAATTACTCCACTTTTCAAAATATACAGTTCTATCACCAAAAGTACAGTGCTATCACCATTTCGGAAGTCATGTAAAATTCTATTACCATTTCAGAAGTTATGGTTGGGCTCATCACCGATTTTTAAATAAAATAATTTAATTGCAATATTTTTATTATTCTTATTAATAGGGAGGAACGCGAGACTGATTCTCAAATCACAAAGTACTTGTCTTAAGCTCAAATCACAAAGTACTCGTCTTAAATAGGCAGGAACATGAGATTGATTCTCGTTTAAAGAGGAATAACTCGATACAACATGGGAATCTGTAATGCATTCTCATTTAAAAAGTGAGGACCTGATATAGCTTAGTAATTTGTATACTTTTTAAAAATGAATACCATTTGAAAGATTCTATATAATATGAAGGATGTGGAAAAATTTATTTTYATTGCCGACAAGTTGAAAGAATTTAATCATGAAAGGAGAAACTATTTTTCTAAACCATTGTCATAAATATACATTGAAACTACATCAGTTAATTCTCTATCTTAGACTTAGAAAGCAAGATAAACTGACTTAGACGTATTAATATATATCCCATCAAATGTAAAATGTATTAATATTTTATTAATTTAAAATTATTATTTTGAAAAAAACTAATAACTATATTCAAGTTCAACAAGCTCACAATGAATCAATTTATGAGGAAATCTCATGTTCCCAAAAGTTATAAAAGATAAGTTGGTGGGGCAATATCCATGCATAACATATGTATGTCTTATCTCCAATTGTATAATATGTATGTATCATACATGGTAAATAGGGTAAAGAACTTAGTTGACAATTATTCATGTAGCCTCAATATATTAAATTCTTGTTTGAAAAAAAAAGGTACGCAAATGAAGGTCTTCATTCAAACTTATGTGTTTCATGCTCTTCTTTTAATGTGTGGGGTAAATGAAAATTTGATAAAATGTAATCTATGCCACATTTTGCTTGTTTGAAATGGGATTCATGCCTAGATCATGAACATATATACCTTAGGAAAGGACAATCATCAAAGTTACTGTGTCCCCATTGACGGGAAATTATTGACATGATGATCCTTTCATGCATGATGGACTATTGATCTCATTTAAATAGGTGGTTCCTAACATTTAATTAAGTTGTAATAGTGACCCATGTCATAACAATGACCTTCTATTTCCTCTTATTCCAACAATGTTTGGGAGATTATCTCTATATATGATCACTACTCTATTCTTGCTACGTGTCTCATTTGGGGTACGGATCAAGCTTTTTACAAACCACCAGTAGCAACCTCAATTGTTGTTGACCTATAACTTACTTGACGATGATCTAGTATCTACCCTGATTTTTGTTGACCTTGCACTGATTTGATGAGGTATCTCTCGACCACATTCATCACATCCTCCCACCATCTCTTCATTGATGCTTAACCCTTTAGAGGCTCTTTTTAATTAGTTATTCACAGAACCTATTCAATGGATATTCTATTGATTATTCATGAACCATTCAAAAAAACTTCACTTATCTTTAAGAAACATAACCACCCAATCCACTTCAGCGATACCTTCCCCCACTTCCGGGTTATTCTAGTTTATGTAATTTTTATTCAGTGTTAATATTTCTCTATCTTTATATTTAGCTTCTTTATATATTTCAGATTTTATAATATTGGCTTTTTTAATTTAGAGATTAGATTAAGTTTATAATAGTTCATAGTTCATTTTAGGAGTATAAAATATGTTTTGGTTGATATATTCGTCAAAATTTACATTTTTTAATAGTAAATTGTACATTTTTTATTAAATATTCACCTACATATCTACATGTATGATTTTTCCAAATTTAAATAGTCGCCCAGAATACCATACTTGGTATAATATTTGAATCCTTAAGAAACACCTTGGTTCACATGATCCTCAAGCTACAATATTATCCACGTATATTTTGTGCTACAAGATTATCCATGTCTATTTTATGATGGTTGTGCATATGTCGTATAACAATTTTCTTCAGTTTTCATAGCAAGAACTATTCAAATGATTTATTTCACTTCAATGTTTTTTGGGGTTTTTCATTGTTTGAACATTATCGAGGGATTCATGGAGATTGTCACATTATACAATACTGTGAAAAGGGAAATAACTATCAAAATGTTTAATTGATTCGTTGTGTTGTATATTCATGACATCTATGTTTTTCAACACTTCATAAACATGTTTTTTGGTAAATTGTTATATTAAACTTGTGGAAATATGTCAACAATGCAATTTCCAAAATCATAAGGGCTTGAACTTTTGATGACTTTAGATATTAGGTTCATAAACATTCAAGATACATGTTTTTATCTATAGGAATTGGCACTGTCATTATGTTATTACCATGAACTCACCATGCTTAAGGAATTTACACTACTTGCTCACATTTATTTACTTATGGAGTTTGATTTCTCCTGTTTCATTTTAGCATTACTTCAAGTATCATTGCCATATTCAGTTAATGACTTTGAACCATTAAATGATCCCAAAGTCGAGCCCTTGGGGTTAGGAAACATAGGAAAAATGATTTCAAGGATGACTTCTCACACCTAGCATGCGAACATGCTATATAACACTAGTAACACAAGTTAAAATGGGTGTATATATGCAATGGCTTTCACGTGTTCCATGAGAATGCACAACAATATTACATAAACAAGATTGAGATTTTAATAATTATAATAATGTGTTTACCATGCCTTGATTTACGCTTGCAAAATGTTTTTCATATTGGATTTGGAATAATAAACTTTGGGTCATGCTTTTGGAATCCTCTGCAAAGACTAGGGTCATCGAATTGAATTTTATAAAATTATGAATTACAAATTCATATGTTCTATTAGAATGGATTCTATTGGTATAATCTAGAAGATTAAATTCACTACTTTTGCGCTATTGTTGTTGGCTAGGAATTGATAACGACCATCTTACAAACTTGCAAGAATGATGTTGCTTTGATTACATTCATATGCACCATGGTCACTTCTAGCTTTGACAGGTTGCTTGAAAGTTACACTTCTTAGCGTAACAATCCAACATTAATAGGTTAGTAGTTCAACCATGAATCTACTAGGGTAGTTCAACCATGAATCTACTAGGGTCATCGAATTGAGTTTTATATAAAATAATGAATTACAAATCCATATGTTCTATTAGAGAATGGATTCTATTAATATAATCTAGAAGGCTAAATTCACTACTTTGAGCTATTGTTGGTGGCTAGGAATTGATAACGACCATCTTACAAACTTACAAGAATGATGTTGCTTTGATTACATCCATATGTGCCATTGTCACTTCTAGCTTTGAAAGGTTGCTTGAAAGTTACACTTCTTATCCTAACAATGCAACATGTTAGTAGTTCAACCATGAATCTAATGCCATCTCCTAGAGGCATGGATAAACTATTGACTCTATATGCAATTCCTAGCTGATTTTGATAAAAGATGATTGCCTCTTGCAACATTTTTGGCCAAACAAAAGTACTTGTTTATTAATGTCTTCTTATGTTTGATATGTCTATACAAGATGCAAACTTCACATTGTTTTATAGAGTGTCGTTATCATCTTAATCTTCTCTTTCTTTAGGTACTATTTTGTAACTGCACATTMGCAACACCAATACYAAATTATGGTATAGTTACTTTACCTTCAAAGATATTCAATTCTTCAGAAAGGGGCTTGGTTGTGTGGAAACAATTTTATTCATATTTCTCTTTCAAAATGTCATGTATTGGATTTACAATTACCATTCTTTCTGAGCTTCTAAAACTGTTGTCTTAAATGCTTCTATAAAGCACCAAAAAATTATGTGAACATGCTTCTATCATGATTTCCTCAATGAATATAGTAACTTTTGCATTATGATTGCATTCAAATACTTCAACAACCATGTCTTTATGCAATGTACAAAATCAACATCGAGTCAAAAACCATTGTACCTCTTCTCCTAAACAAACACTATCAAGAAAATATTTCATTATCCCAACATAAAAAGAAAGGATGGGGACTTTACTACCTACAACTCTTGTTCTTCTTTAGATTTAAGAAAACATGATTCCATATCCCTTCAACTTGTGCACTTGTTTAATGATAATTTTCTAAAATTATTATTCCATAAACTATGGTTATGTGAACAACATACAAAAATTTCTTTGTCATTGTTGGATACCTAATCCTCGTGATTATGGCAGTTTGTAAATAATATTGTAAATAGTATTTAGGATAAATATGAAGAGTTGTAAGTGATTACGAAGAGTTAGGAGAACCTCTTGGAAGATGAAACCAAAGGTCACTTTTTATTGGTATTTATGAATGTCTCAAGTTAATACAAATTATTCAAGTTTTGAGTTACTTTCTTTTACCCATACTTAGTCTAAGAATGGTATCAAAGTAGGTTAACTACGTGATTCTCTACCCTGAGTGTTTCATTTCCCTCCATTCGAATGTAAAAAAATTCTTCTACCTACAAGTCTATGCACCATCCAACAGATCTGAGATCTCTTGCATCTCTAAAATTTCGTTCCTCTTCCTCACACACACATTCACACAATGCTCTCTTATTTCTCTTCGGGATTCTCCTCATCTTCATCATTGTTGGCACTCAAAGTTTTGGGTTAATTTTGCACACAAGCACAAATGAAGTTGTGCGCACTCATTCCAAGTTTTACGCATGCTCATTCCAAGTTTCCTATGTGTTTTTTCCAAGTTTTGTACATGTCCATTTCAGGTTTGCACGCTCCTAAGATAAATGTGTAAATAAATTAAAGAAGTGCACATCAGACTGAGTTTTGATACTGCATGCCAAGTCCAAGATATGAAATATGCGCGTCGGTCCGAGTTTTGTCAATAGCGCAAGAAATCAAGAAACCGTGCATCAGAATCAAGAAAGGAATCGTCAGGAAATCTTCTTGAGTGATTACGGCCATAAACACAAGGGATGATGGAGAGGAAGAAAGATGAGCTGGAGAGGCACTTAAGATTACCCTAATTCCAGAAGGCTACCTAGACTGCAGGCAGGTGCTACAAGCATGCGAAGCAGTTTGTCAGTAGAGCGAGTGGAGAAGAGTAGAAAGAGACAAAGCTTGTGAGAAAAGAAAGCTATAAAAGGAAGCAACGACATCAAAAATAGAGTTAGATAACTAGAGAGTTAGATAACTAGAGAGTTAGAGAATTAGAGAGTTATACACTCACATAGAAGATTAATTGAATTGATGTGTGTCGTGCTCACTCTAATCCTTTGTAATACTATAATGCTTCTGAATATAAGTCTGATTATGTCATATGTGTAAGGTTTATAAGGATGTGCATGGTGCAGTATGTTGTAATTCTAGGGAATTATCTCAAGAGAACATGAGATATTGTTGTTGTTGAATATAGCTTTCTTACTGTATGTTTTTGTTTAATGGAATGGAAAGAATAATAACGTTGTGACTATTTTGATCTATTGTGTGTCTATCATGTGTTATTTGGATATGTGTGTGCATTGTTTTACTTATTGATTAATAGTAAATTGAGGTTAATGGGGTGCATGAATGCCATCCCGAATGGATACATGTGTGTTTAATTCTTCATCATTGTCACAAGACTAGATGGTCTCTGTGATCCTCATTACATCTCATGTGATACCTTCTTTGGCCTTGGTTGAAGATTGATATGTCGATGCATTGGGGTTTTTGTTGGTCAACTCTGGACAAACCCTAGTTATAAACTCTCTAGCGATAAGAAGGACGTGCACACGTGTGAAACAATGCCAACAAATGGTTCTGTTGTCGACCCCACCATTAAGGAAATCAATACAAATGACTTGAGAACTTATCAGGTCACAACAGTTGAAGTCGAGGCCATTGTTCAGTTCACGCAGGATCTATAGGGCTACATTAATGAGCTCGGGCGCGTCTTTAAGGAGTTTGTGAAGGAACTTAGAAGCATTCTCGTTCATTGCGGTGATAATTCCTTGAAGTTGTTGGCTCAAGGACGAGTGATCCGGGTGGATATTGGTTGCCACCCACCTTTTTCAATTGGCTCAAAACAGTTTTTTGGTAATTTTGGTAATTTACTATTTTTAGCAGTTTTTAACTTCTGGGGCCATTTTGAGGGCTTAAATGAAGGTTTTTCGGGATAGAGATTTTCAATGATAGTCGAAGGCGTGATTGAACCCCCAAAATGAATCTCCTCGACGATACCTTTCCAACAGGCTATCATGCACCTAAAACAGAGATCATATGCAAAAGTTACGACCCCGGGAAGTTGATGTACTAACTTACTCAAACGGGGCCCACATGACTTTTGGCGCTTCATCTCCTAGGGTCAGGTTTTTGGATGTCTAGGGTTTTTGGAATTCCTGTTTATTGTAAAAAGACCTTTAGAGCCTCATTGTAATCATCTTCTGGCAAATGAGAGTAGTCGTCACATCTCTTCTCAAAGATAAGCTGCCACCATTCTAGCGAGTCTTTCACTCTATATTTTTACAGTCTCTGTACATTTCTTTCATTAATAGAAATTGTGTATTATTGTATATCTGTGTTTATGGTTGCATCTCTAATACATTTATGTTATATTATTGAATATCTGCGATATCTCTGTGCATTTCTTTATTATATCTTCGCTCTCATTTCGTGCCAAAAAATAATCTGGATCAACGAGCCAAGTAATAGTGGTGGGGGCCTATTGGAACCCAAATTTTTGGGTTAATTTTGTGCATGTGCACAAACAAAGTTGTGCATGCTCAATCCAAGTTTTGTGTGTGGTTCTTCCAAGTTTTATATGTGTTCATACCATTTTTGTGTGTGCCTAAGTTAAATGTACAAAGAAGGATAAGAAATGTGCACCGGATTGAGTTTTGATATTGCGCACGAAGTCCAAGATATGAAATATGTGCATTAGTCCAAGTTTTTTCGATAGTACTAGAAATCAAGAAACCGCACATCAAAATCAAGAAAGGAATCGTCGAGAAATCTTCTCGAATAATTACGACCAACAACACAAGGGATCGTGAAGATGACAAAAGATGAGTTTGCAAGGAAATTAAGATTTCCCTGATTCTATAAGGCTACGTGGACTGCAGGTAGGTTCTAGAAGTGTGCGAGGCAGTTTGTCAGTAGAGTGAGTGGAGTAAATAAGAAAGAGATAGAGCTCTCGAGTAGAGAAAGCTATAAAAGAAAGCAATGATATCATAAATTGATTTAAATGATTAGAGAGTTAGAGACTCGCATAAAATATTCATTGAGTTATTATGTGTCGCACTCACTCTGAGCCTTTGTAATATTGTAATGATTTTGTATATAAGTCTAAGTCTGTCATATGTCTAAGGTTTATAAGGATGTGCATGGTGCAATATCTTGTAAGTCTACAAAATTATCTAAAGAGGACACAAGACTCTATTTCTTGTTGAATATAGTTTTCTTAATGTATGCTTGTGTTCTATGGAATGGAAGGAATAATAAAGCTGCAACAGTTCTGATCTATTGTGTTTTTATCATGTGTTATTTAGATATGTGTGTGTATTGTTTTACTTATTGATTAATAGTAAGTATATGTTAATGGAATGCATGAATGTCGTCCCGAATGGACACCTATGTGTTTAATCCTTCATCCCTGTCACTATACCATATGGTCTATGTGATCCTCATTGCGTCTTTGGTGACACCTTCTTTGGCCTTGGCTGAAGATTGATATGTTGATGCCTTGGGTTTTTTGTTGGTCAACTCTGGATGAACCCTGGGTCTAAACTCCCAAGTGTTAAGAAGGACTAGCGTTAAGAAGAAATAATCAATGATGTCATGCATAATTATACAAAGGAGGAGTGCCCATTCAGGGTCGTCATTGCAGCGAAATTATGTGTAGTCAGTGTTCAAATGGCTTGGTATTGATATGTAATGAATGAATTCATTGATAATTGTTTAGATGCCCAAAACTCCAAGAAAGAGTTTCATTACTATTTTATTATATTTCTTCTTGCTATGGTGCTTCGGTAGCCCCCTCGAGGTTTTGAATGACTTGCTGGAAGTAGGCATACCTTTGAAGCTTTCCTATTCCTATGACTGCATGAGAGAAATGATCCTTGCACCCAAGAGTCTAATGACGAGTTGTTTCAGAGTTGGTGCCAACAACTAATCCAGGCAACTAATTCGCAAGAGTGCATCTTGCACACCCTCATGGAAAGGTATGATGACTACCTTTTATTTGAAACTACTTTCCATAACGTTTTCATCTATCCCTCTAATGATCAAGGCACTACAATGGTACTCCTCCCATTCTTCATTATGGAAGAGGATATCCAACAAGGTGTGGTCAAATGGCTCATTCATCTCCAACCACTTCTTGTTGAGGACACCAATACTCTATAAATGTGCAATAAGCATAATCAAGACAAAAGGAATCTTAAAGTTGAATGACAACAAGCACAATGCGCGGTCCCCCAAGGCAATGTTGATACGACCAACAAGTTGCACTCTCAGGATCTCCATCCTACACAGTCGCAAGCATAATCCACCTAGGTTGGGGAAAAGAGACAATGGATTGACCCATCCATCCATAGTACCATTCCCTCCACACAACAGGTTTTTATTAAGAGGGCGTTGGGTGTCGCCACATTAATATATGCCTTAAAATACCAATTGTTTCTACAACAAGTGCATTTATAGGCTATTCGCAATGTTGACCATCTCTTTCAATAACATGGAGGTGCAACACCAGTACCAGACACTACTCAGCGGTTGCTAGCTTTCATAATTAATTAGAATGCCTCCGCTCGGGTTCTTAGACTAGAACCCCCAACATTACTTAAATTAGATGCCAATGGTGGTGGTATCCCGTTGGCACCGATTCCAACTCCCATGATGCAAGACTATGCTACCACCTTGCTCTCTAAGTTAAGTGAATGCAACGACATATTAGGCCAAGCTCATGCAAAGTTACAACTCCAGCATCAGGTAGGCATTGCCACGCATAACCAGACGTGCAAGCAATATCAAAAGGAAATTCAGGATCATTAAGCATTATAGAAGAGGTATGAAATAGAAAGTGCGACACATACATTTTCCCAAGTCCAGTTCACTGAGATTAGTACAACGTTGACCGACCTTCTTGGAGATGTGGATAGCCTATATGCATAGATTCTCACTACTTCTTCACAAGTGAGCGACATCCCTCAAGGCTTTAAACTCTTGGTGGTAAAATCCCACATGCAAAATCTAGAATTGCATCTCGCTGCCCTTTGTCCACCAATCCACCTAGCAAATCCCATCGCAACTTAGTCCCAACAACGACTTGAGCCGACCCAATCAACTCTCCACGATGGCCAATGTAGATTGGAAACATTCTCTCGCATGGTCAACCATGGCTTCACCATGTGGACCCATATCCAAATGTTGACAGAAGTATCTTCTATCGAAGATTGAGTTCACGTGGTTGAGGTAGAGGTCATCTAACAAAATAGAGATCTTACCTCTTTACCCTTAGGGAAGCGTGCCACAGTGATGCTAGCAATTACAACGATAATGAAGGAGATCATTGTAACTTGGGCTAAGCAGCATAGTATGTATGAGATGATCACTTTGGCGATCGATAAGGCATTGTTCTTGTTTACCCATCTTTCCGATGTGCATGTTACTATCAACACTCTCATTGAAAAAATCAACAGAATTGATATGACAACTTCTTAGGTCACAATAGTTGACGCAGAGGTCATTGTTCAACTCACTTAGGATCTCTAGGGATACATTAATGACCCTGAGCACCTCTTTAAGGAGTTGTGCAGGGATTCAAAAGCACTATCCCATCCATTGTGACGGTAAATCCATGAAACAGTTGGCTCGAGGATCAGCCAAGTAATAATGGCAGGGGCCTATTGTCACCCAAAGTTTTGGGTTAATTTCACGTGTGTGCACAAACGAATTTTTTCACGCTCATTCCAAGTTTTGGGTGTGCTTCTTCTAAGTTTTGTATGCACCCATTCAAATTTTGTGCACCCCTAAGATGAATACACAAATAAGGATAAGAAATGTTTGTCAGTTCGAGTTTTGATATTGTGTGTGAAGTCTAAGATATGAAAAATGCCTGTTAGTCCGAGTTTTCTTAGTAGCACCAGAAATCAATAAAATGCACATTGGAATCAAGAAAGGAATCATCCGAAAATCTTCTCGGATTATTATGCTAAACAACACAAGGGATCCTGGAGTTGACAAAAAATGAGCTGGTGAGGTAGTTAAGATTTCCCTGATTTCAGTTGCTTACATGGACTGCAGGCAAGTGCCAGAAGCATGCAAGGCAATTTGTCAGTAGAATGAATGGAGTAGAGCAAAAAGAGACAGAGCTCTCGAGCATAGAAAGTTATAAAACGAAGCAATGACATCAAAAATAGAGTTAGATGATTAGAAAGTTAGACATTCACATAGAAGATTCATCAAGTTGTTATGTGCCACACTCACTTTAAGCCTTTGTAATATGTAATGCTTCTAAATATAAGTCAGAGTCTGTCATATGTTTGAGGTTTATAAGTATGTGTATTTCGTAGTATGTTGTAAGTCTAGGGAATTATCTAAAGAGTACATGAGATTGTATTGTTGTTGAATATGGTTTGCTTGTTATATGGTCGTGTTTAATGGAATGGAAGGAATAATAAAGCTACGACAATTCTTATCTATTGTGTGTCTATCATGTGTTATTTGGATATGTGTATGTATTGTTTTACTTAATGATCAATAGTAAATTGAGGTTAATGGAGTGAATGAATGCCATCATAAATGGATAATTGTTTGTTTAATTTTTCATCCCTGTCACAAGACCATATGGTCTCTATTATCCTCATTGTGTCTTGGGTGAGACCTTCTTCGACCTTGGCTAAAGATTGATATGTCGATGCTTTGGGGGTTTTGTTGGTCAACTCTGGATGAACCTTGGGTCTAAACTCCCCAGCATTAGGAAGGATGCATGCAAGAAAGAAATGATGCCAATAGTCGTTGTAGTGTTGAGATGTGGTTGACTTGAATCTTCGACAATTGACAATCAATCTCCGGAATTGAATGGTCGTATGTTGAGGGTTTTCAAAACACTAATAGAGTTAGGACTGTGAAGGTGTCGATTCGACTCTCAAACCATGCCCATATATTGTACCTATTTTTGAATCTATCATGGATATACATCTTCCAATGCTTTCATATTTGGCTCCAAATTTTTAGAAAACTACTATGGCATTTGTGAAAGTAACGAGAGTGCACAAATTCATGTCAATATCCTTCCTATCATGTGGTAGATATCCTTACTAACAATGGTAAGTGTTTCTTAAGCGTAGATCGAAGAAAGCCTAGTGGTCGTTTGGCATTAAGTATGAGACTAGGAGTCACCTCATGGGCCACCAAAAATTCAGTCTCTAAAGTCATCGTTGTGTCACGATTGTCAATCTTTAACAAAGTTAAAAAGTTAGAGTAGTCTCATATTTTCACATTGAGGCTTCAATACATTTGATTTGGGGATGGGATAATCTAGTTGATGGATCATATTTTAGCTAAAGGAAGGACCACGACCCTATTACATATGCCCAAACTTCGAGAGAGGAAACTATTCAAACATCACCAAAAGATGTGTCTGGGTGGTTCTACACGATTGCAAGGAAGAGGCCTGAGACCCAACCATATAGTTCTCTTAACTTAATTTTATGGATTAGAACTAGAACATCACCTTCAATAATTCCTCTCGTCGACAAGGCCACACATTCCCTCAAAGTTCTACTAGAAGATGCACTCTTTCATCTTCATCATTGGCGTGGTGTTCACTGGTAAAGAAAAGTACTTAGAATGGTACAGAGATATCAAACACACTATGACCTTTAACGACTTGTGGGATGGTATTTGTGATGAAGAAGATGTAAGTGAAGGAGAAGCTGAATCAGAAGTGAAACAAAAGAATATTAGACCGACCATACCTACATCAAATAAGGAATGTGCCATATGGAATAACAACGACATGAAAACATATGTTGTGATTGTTGCAATGGTAAGTGAATATGTGATCCACCATATTGTTTCCATTAATGAGTTCTATGGTGCTTTAAATAAATTGAAGTATTTGTATGACTCTCACTCATAAATGGAACTTATACACTTGTTGGTGAAGCTCTTCAACCTAGAGTTGAAGAATGATGATCTTATGGTTTTATCTTCTGAGATGAAAGCCATAATGCATAACATTGATGTCACTGAAGTGAAGATAGACATTCCTCTCACATCCTTTATTAAGGCCCTCTACCCTACATATTCTCACTACCTTGAATCCTTCTAAGCTAGTGATGAAATGAAATCCATCACTTTTGACACTTTGGAGGAGAAAGTTGCAGAACGTGAGAAAGCCTTTGGAAAGAAGTTATCTTAGCCCACTAGAGAGACCACATTCCTTGCTTAGAAAGGGAAGAATAAATCACATGATTCTTCTAGAGGAAAAGGTAGTAAGAGAGGACGTAGAAGAAAGAATTTTAGAGGTAGAGGGGGTAGACATAACCATGGTGAGAGATATGATCTTCATTGTGACTGTTGCAGAAAGAATGGGTCACATGAAGTATATACATGTAGAATCCCATGGGAGGAAATAAAAGAAAAACAAAGTTAGAAAGAAGAAAAAGGTAAAACATCAGATCTGATGAAAGGTAAAGAAACAAAATCTTCTCATTATATTGTTGTCAAATGCAATATAGGCG